>JAQHUG010000070.1:6411111-6423830 GCA_028555095.1 Dicrostonyx torquatus | reverse complement strand
GGGCAGTGGGGCAGTGGGGGAGCGGGAGGGCCGGGAACAAGGGGAGTAAATGTAAATTTTTCTTTTAACAATAAAAATTAAAAAAAAAAAGAGTTAGCCAATAAGAATCTGAAGCTAATAGGCCAAACTCTGATTTAATCAGTACCTTTTCCATGTGGTTATTTTGGGTCTGGGAAGCCAGGAACAAATAAATGGCTCCATAGAACACAGTCTGAATGGTACCATTCTCTGGGTTCCTATCTTGAAGTCTCACATTCAACTGAACACTAGCATTCCCTTATTCTGTTTCTTGACTGGAGATGCAAGGTGACCAATGGCCTCTAACTCCTGCTCCTATTATTTATCCTTAGTGACAGATTGGGGCCTCAGATTGGGAACTGAATTAAGCCCTTCCTTCCTAAATTGCTTTAGTAAAGACATATTTTATTTCAGACATAGGAAAGCATCTATAACAGTCTTTATGTTGATTGGCAACTCAGCAATTAATAACAAAGTTACATTTGATTTGAAGGACAAAGCCTATAAATAGAAAAGGACATATTTTCAATATGTATTTAATATGATTTAAAAAACACTAGTCATTCAAGGTGATTGTAGAATAATTGAGTGTCCCAGAAAATTATGAATGGAAGGTCAAAAGGCAAAGTAAGGCAGTTTATCAGGTCTTTTTCTCTCTCTTTGCCTAGGCAATCTAGTCAGCCAGGTCTCTCAGAGTTCATTGGAGACTGTATCAAAACAATAACAACAAAAATGTAGAAAATGATAAATACACTTCACATTAAAGTCTGTCCCCTACATGTATGAACATGCATGTGTATCAGCAAACACAACACACCACGCACAAACACACTTTAGTTATTCTAGTAACAGAGAAAAAAATGCCTCAAGAAAACCTTACCTTGTAGATACTGGAGAAGGGAATAAGGTATCTACATTAAGGAAATCATTTTGGGATTGGCAAGAGACTTGTCTCTAGAGGGGATCCCAGGTGTTTCCAGGGATATCCCCAGCTAGGTTATTGGGCAGCAGAGGAGGGGGTGACTGAACTGACTTTGTCCCATAGTTACATTGTTGAATATCTTGATCGTCACCATAGAAATTTCGCATGATGGATGGAGATAGAGCCAGAGACCCACATTCACATCAGAGCAAGGGACTGAGCTACCAAGGTCCAGTGGAAGAGCAGAAGGAGGGAGAAGATGAGCAAGGAAGTCAGGACCGTGAGGGACTGGCCCACCAACAGAGACAGTGTGCTTGATCTATTGGGAGCTCATCAAATCCAGCTGGACCAGGACTGAATGAGCATATGACGAAACCGGACTCTCTGAATGTGGCTGCCAATGGGGACTGACTGAGAAGCCAATGATAATGGCACAGGGACCTTTCTATCTCTTCTGCATGTATTGGCTTTTCGGGAACCTATTCTATGTGGGTGCACACCTTCTTAGACCGAGATGGAGAGGGGAGGGTCTTGGGCTTTCCACAGTGCAGGGTATCCTGTCCATCTTAAGAAAGCAGGGGGAGGGTGGTGTGGTAGGGGGGAGCAGGGGGACCTGGGACAAGGTGAGTAAATGTAAATTTTTCTTTTAAATTTAATAAAAAATGAAAAAAAATCTCTCAGGATAAAAAAAAAGAAACCCTTACCTTTTTGTTCTATCATTTAAATAGTGTAGATGGATTTTACTGTGTTTATATAGATTTGGCCTGGAATTCTAAATGAGCTATTAAATTTCTTTTATATACAAATTTGATAAAATTATATAAGTATGTATATATTTTAAAGACAAAGTTTCTCTGTGTAGCTTTGGTGCCTGTCCTGGGACTAGCTTTTGTAGACTAGTCTAGTCTCAAACTCATAGAGATCCACCTGCCTCTGCCTCCCAAATGCTGAGATTAAAGGCATGCACCACCACCACTTGGCTGTATATTCATTTTATGTATACAAATATATTTATCTACAAGTATTTTCATACATTCTGGTGCTGATAATATTCATTTCCTTAATGATTTCTTGTAAAAATAATCTATGTTATTTGTGAAATCGAATTTATCATATCTTATAGTCAGTGAGTTTTTTCTTATCCTATGGAAACGTTTTTAACATACAATGTAAAAAACATTAATAACACTTCATTTTAGAAAATTTATTAATTATTTTCTTAGACTTATGTTTAAGGCTCATTTCAATTGTTTTAAAGATGTGGTGTCTGTTCAAGTTTAATTTTTCCCTATAATTAATGCTAGTGGCCCAGCAATAACACTTGAAAGGAATTTTAATTCCCTGAATTACTTTGAATTCTCTTAGAATATCTGTTACTACATTCTGATCAGTTTCTGAACTCTGTGGTCTATTCCATTTAGTTACATATATATCCTTATACACCAGTCATATTATATTGAGTATTATTTTTAATTTAGCTCTGAAATTAGAAGTAAAAAAAATAATGTCCACTTTTAATATATATGTCCCTTTTGCTTTTTTATATAATTTTTTTTCTCATTTACATTTTTTATTTTTTCATAAATTTATTTTATTGATTTTTTTATTGAGCTCTACATTTTTCTCTGCTGCCTTCCCTGCCTCTCCCCCCGCCAGGTCCCATGCTCCCAGTTTACTCAGGAGATCTTTTTAATCAAGCTGCCTATAGTATATACTATATATAACAAAGAGATATAACTAATAATAATTTGACATCACACTAACTAGAATTTTTTTCTTTCAACCTACATACCTCTTATATATCTCTTTTATCAAATGTTAATCTTGATACTGGCAAACCATAAACGAAAAAGGCAAATTTGATAATCTGATCCATAGATACAGTATAGCTTTGCATTCAGTTAAATTTTCTTGAATTTCATTAAGAAATTGTTTAAATTTTTGTTTAGCAATCACATGTATTTTGTTGTAGTCATTTTTAAATGGCTAATTCAATACCACAATAGTCATTTCATTTCCTAAATGTTGTATTTCCATTATCCTTCTAGAATTAATGTGCATGATCTTGTACAATGCAAACTCTTACAAGTTATCCCTCTGTGAAAAAGATTCTTTTGTTAGAGTCCTGAGATTTTTAGTTGATTATACACACTCTGAATGAAAAGGTTTTCTATTACTTTTACATTTTATTCATGTGTGTCCTATTACACAAACTACCACATACAATAAAATACTCAATAGTGAGAGCAAATATGTGTATCTTATTTAAAGGTTTTTTAGATTAGATTAATAGGTTTGTTTGATGTTGTAAATAGAGGAGAGGTGTGTGTTGTGTTCCCAGCACCCAGCTTCCAGCCCCCAGCCGCTGGCCCGCACAGCCACTTGTTGCTTGCCCAAAATAACCACATGAGACTGTATTCATTTATATACTGACTTCCCCATTATCACTAGGCTTTTCTTGGCTATCTCTCACATCTAAACTAACCCATTATAAAAGTCTGTATGTCACCATGAGGTGGGTGACTTACCGGACAGTTCTAAGGTACTTCCATCTGCGGCGGGGGCCTCATGGTGACTGACTCTGACCCAGTCTTCTTCCAAGCATCCTCTTTTCTTTCCCTCGCCTATCTAAGTCCTGTCCTATCAAATGGCCCAGGCAGCTTTTTTATTTAACCAATCAAAGCACAGAAATACAGATGAACCCTCCTTCATTTCCCCTTTTTCTGTTTAAACAGAAAAGAAAGGCTTTCATTTTAACATAGTAAAATTACATATAACAAAACAGTTATCAAGTAAGAATTACAGTTACAATATTTATATCTATTTTATCTTTTATCATAACTAAAGAAAACTATAACTATAACTATCCATTCTTCAATTCCATCAAAGACGCAAGAAGGATATAATATTACCTAATTAAACAAGAAATAAGCAACTTACAAAACTCTACAAGTGACAAAGACATATCTTGCTGCCTGTACAGTCAACCAAAGTTCCTCTTTACTGTAATATGCTGATTGGCCAGGTAGGAAGTGTACCAGATTTCTGGGCCGTCCTGCCAGGGCAAACTCTGACTCTTTCTGGCAGGCGGTCCAGCCAGAAACTTTGAATGTGGTCTGTGAGCAGAATGCTGCAGCTTGCTTGCTGGCAGGGACCTTGAAACTCCATAGAGTTGTGGCAATTAACATGGCGACAACTGGTACCTCCACCATGAGGCTGGAAATGCAAAATGCTAAAAGAATGGGCTGGATCTAGCCGTCAAAGCCACAGCTTTAGTCCACCGATATTGCTTGGTAAATTAAAGACCCACATGGTCAGAAAAAGAGAGATTCAAAAAAAAAAAACCTCTGAATGGTTTACTATTTTACTATGTGTGAAAAATATATGCAGGCAAAAGGTTCTTAATGTAAAAAAAAGAAAGAAAAAAAAAAGAAAAGAGAGTAGTTGGATGTGGTGGTAAACACCTTTAAACCCAACACTTGGGAAATGGAGGTAGACTGACCTCTGTGACTTCAACTGTGGTAGCACATGCCTTTAATCCCAGCACTGGGGTGCCAGACACAGGCAGATCTCTTTAAATTCAAGGATAGCCTGGTCTACAGAGTGAGTTCCAGGATAAAGATACATAGAGAACCTGTCTCAAAAAGCCAAAAGTTAAAAGTAAAAATAAAAGAAAAAGAAAAAAGCCACATAAGATGGAAAATACACAGAGAATCTTGATACTGTATGCTATTATGTTCTCTTTGAATTGTTTGACTGCTGAGGAAGGAACAGCAGCTGCTAAAAGACTCTTGTTTGTAAATGCTGCTGAATTAACCCAAGGAAGGTATTTTAAAAATACCTTGGCTTCAAAATTGAAGTCAAAAGGTATGTTACTTTGCAGAATAGATTTTTTTTGTTTCCACAGGAGATGAGAGGCTATGGATTCATTCTGAGTTAAGAAAACTCAGGTTTCATCAAGGAAGACCACCTGAGAAATCTCCCCGGTAGGAACAGATGGCCCAGATGTCTTGAGTTCTACATCCAGAACAGATACAAGATGCTGCCTGAGATGATCAAGCCTCACCAGATACTCTAGTCAGGACTTGATCATAATTCTAAATTTTCTTTAGGTCCCCTTAATGATTATCAGCGCCCCCAACCAGCCAGAAGTAGCCTGGAATACTACGCCCACATTTCCCAAAAAAAAAACTATGGACATTTTCCTTTGTTTTTTAAAAAAAGAGGGGGAAGTGGTGCAGGACTTGTCTATATTCTGTCAATCATGCTTTAAATAAATGCTGATTGGCCAGGTAGGAAGTATAGGCGGGTCAACAAGACAGGAAGTAGAGGCAGGGCGAGGAGAACGTCTGCGAAACAGGAAGCTCCCTTGGCAATCCTGTGCAGATCTCTAAGGAAGCAGCATGTGTCCCTGTCCCAGCTGAGAAAAGTTACTGGCCATGTGGCTGACAATGGGTTAATATAAGTTATGAGAGCTGGTAGGAAGACTGAGCTAATGGGCCAATCAGTGTATAACTTAATGTAGACTCTGTGTGATTTTCTTTGGGGCTTGCCGGCTGCGGGGTACCGGGTGGGACAGTAACTCCAACAAGCAGGACCCTCATGTTACAGTTTAATACTAAAGAATTCTAATTATGATGTTGTTTCAATCTCTAAGGACTTTTATTCAAGACATCAAGAGCAAAGCAATGATTTCACAAAATTGCTTACAATATTAACAAGTCATATATATATAGAAAACTGCTCTCCTATATCCATCAATAATCTTGATATTGGTAAACAACACCAGATTGTTGTTTATGATATGTCTGAAAAAGTGCACAGAGACACACTTGCTAGTGAACAATGAAGCAATGATTCCTGATAGGTACAATGATTGTTGATTTTTACTTGTCCAGAAGAAAAGTATAATATATTGCCTATATAAATATCTTCCTCAAACAATGAAAACATTTTGGTGAAAAAATATCAGAGAAAAAAATTGTTTTTGAGTTTAACATGTAATTTGACACAATAAAAAGAAATGGTAAGTATATCATGGTAATCAGAAAGCCTGTAGCAACTTTTTGGATCATCACGGAAGATTTTAAGGTGTCTCATGCTCTCATTTTTCTTTAAAATACTATAGTTATCAATATTATAATAATGTCTTTTTTTAATCCCTATTTGTCAAAGGTCAGGAAACTGAGGTGGTTATTTAGGAATAATCATTGTAAATTTTTCTGCCATTTTATTTAGCATTTTATGTTTAGGTATTTAAAACCTATTCAAAAGGCAAAATTGTTCATTCATGTTTAATGAACACTAATTGTTTCTGGTCTCTTTCTCTCAGGAGTTGTTACTAGGTGATTTAAAAAATGGAGTAAAGATGCATTTCATTTCCTTGTGGTGGCTCCTTGTTAACTTATCAGCAATAAGAATCTATGTTGTTCTTGGGCTCCACCTTCTACAAACTGAGTCCTCTTACTCTTCTAGCCAGCAAGCTCCAAACATTTTGCTTTTAGAAGTTCATACAAGAGAAATAGATTGAATGTTTGTGTTTGTGAGGAAAGCTATATGAGGCAGCCATGGTTTAATGAGTGGAAGAACATTGACTTAATGAATAACATGCCATGCTGAAGAGCTTCCTACATAAGCAAACTTTCTCAGGTTGAGGAAACTATAGGCTCAAAATTTAACAGTGACTGTTTAATCAGGATTTTCTCCCTGAACTGAGTAGCAAATAATGCCATCATTAATACTGGATGTCAACTTGTAGCAAAAGGTGGTCTTTCAGTTTTAAAGGATTGAACTTTAAAAATTATAAACATCATGAAATTGTATTTGTACACCATTCATTCTATCCAACATTAAAATGTTGTTATTCATTAATATGGGAAATTTTAAAACTATACTAAGCCTTATCCAAAGTTGTGTATTTTGTCATTTTAATGCTGTCTTAGATATTGTATAATATTGTTCCATGATAAAATTTAATTTGGTTGCCTGAATTCTGGATTTAGGGAGAACCAAAAGAATGTTACCCCTTAAGGCTAATAATGGTCTGCTTAATAAATTATACATCTTCATATTTTATATGTCATTCGTGAATTCTCAAAACTGCCTTAAATTTAAAGATATGACATAACTACTATACTATCCTCTGGAATTCTCTGGGGGAAGAATTTATGTGCAGGTTATGGAGAAGCTTCAATGGGTGTAGAGTTTGCTACCCAGCAAGACGACCCAAGTTCCATTACCAAAATGTCTGTAAATCCAATGGTAGCATCTTACACCTGAAACGACATTTCATTAAATGACTTTCACTGAATGACTTTCATTTCTACAATTACTTTGAAGAAGAGGGACATTACAAATCTCCCAAAGTTCGCAAGACAGGAAAAAAATTCTGAGATGGTCCTCTATCTTCCATTGGCACACATGAACACCTCTACTCACTTATAACTGCATAAACCTTCACTCACACATATAAACACAGACATGTGTATACACATACACATATAATTACACAAATGACTTACATTCATCTATAAAGGCTTATGACTATGACATGCTCTACAATGCCTGAGGTCTCAATAATTTTCCACTTGACTAAGTAGGAATGACTTTAATTGCTTGACGCCAAAATTAACTACATATTTTATATAAATATCAAGTAACTGAAATGGAAGAAATCACTGACTAGCCATTTGAACTTATCAATTAGTGACCTTAACTATGACCTCTGTGTGATACTGAAGCTTCACTTAGGTTGGGAGTTACAGTTCTGAGAAACTAGCATTTCAAAAGACATTCAAATTCTACATAAAATCTTGTCCGCCAAAATTCAATCATGAACAGACAAGGAGCTCACCAAGCTCCACTCCTAGCTGAGGAACTGTTCGCTAAAGGAGACTCATTCTTGTGTGGAGGTATTGACTACCACTAGGCTGCCCATGCTCTAAGAGATGGCCCCACATTTACATATAAAGTCATCACTAATTAGACTCAATATGTTATGAAAAAAGAAATAAAAAATAAAAGGAAGAAGAGGACTGAAAATTTTTAGGAAGGCATGTTGAGGTAAGGAGAAATATGAGATGGTCAACCTGAAAAGAATTCCGTTGTCCATGTTGGAGACACAACATGGGTTATCTTTTTATTTTTAATATAATTACTTAGAGAAAGACTTTCTTCTACCACACTGAAACAATTTGTTATATCCAGTTATATATCTAATTTCATCAATTTTCTTAACTTACTTCCTAATGGAGTAATAAGTGTCATAAAAATGCATATTTGCAATAAGTTTTTAGGTAATAATTTGATAAATAAATGAATGTTTCCATGTATGAGTGAATGAATGAAAAGATTAGCAAGGTTTGTTGTACTTAATCATAGCAGAAAAGTTCATGAGAAAATGTCCTCTGTCGGTATGTATATATATTATGATGATCATATAAGCTAGAATTTTTGACATAAATTTTAGGCTAGGGAAGAACAGATTAAACTAATTGTGTCATTAATGAAAGGAATCCATGTGAACAGTGGTATATGGGAAAATGTTTTGTCTTTATAATTCATTCAAAGTTACTTACATTTTATGTGACTTGAACCTCATCTTGAATAAATGGACCTTGAAAATGTATTCTGTTCACCACACTTTGAAAATCAATCACACATGAAATTGGTGCTCAGACAATGTGTATGCAAATATAATTATATATAATCCATGATCATAAGCGTTCTATTATTTTAGGCACCTGAAAACTGCAAGTCTTATAGTATCATTCAGTTTTATGTTAATGAAATGCATTACCTCATCAATATTTCAAATAATAGAGTATTTTAAAAATTATGTCTCCTAAAGGTATAACTCACTACCCCTTTGGACCCCATATCACATTTGTGGATCTTCCATTTTCCTTCTATAAATTTATGCAATGTGTGATTTTTCTCAGGGATTTAACAAATAAAGGTAATCAGAAGCATGAAGAACTTAAGATGACTGTCGTGTATGCTGGGATCTGAAAACATTAATTGTTGTGGTAACATATAATATGCTGTGATGAGAGATTAAGAAGATAACACATGACTCTCACCCATCCCCAATAGAAAAAAAACTCAGTAAGTCTATACAGTCAAATGACTGTATTAGGCTTTGTGAACTGTCAAGTCATCTCACGGGATGGGGGTTGAAACAAGCTAAAAATACAATATTTGGAAATTAGGTGATATCAATCAATTATAAAATTACATGGTTTATTCTTAACAATTTTTCTTTTCTTTTTTTTTTTAGTGATGTTGGAGGCAGAAATCAGAGCTATGAGTGTGTAAGGCAATCACTGTACCACTAATGTGCATCCCCAGACCCTATCAACTTTTCCCTCTTCCTTTACATGCATTGTAAACCTCCATTATCATCAGGCTCATGTCTGAAAATGGACTGTATGAGACCAGAGTGCATGTAAAGATTTAAATATTTAAGATGTATAAAATACACATTTAAAAGTTATAAAATTCAGCAAGAGTTTACAATAACATTGCTAAATGCCCTCAAAAAACCAGGTCTTTTGGTTTGGGTTGATATTTCTGTGGTTCAGGAATTTTACGGAAAGATATTATTTTAAAGGTAGTATCTCTAAGGTTCCACAGTGCTCTGACATGGTACTTGTTACCTCTGGATCCCCCATCTGTCCCCTCAGTGTACAGTCCTTTGCCATAACTAATCTGACCTGACAGTAGTACTTTGAGATAGGAAGTTATATATTTTGAGCTACTATAGAATAAATTAAAAAAGTATCAGAGACCCAGGTGGGACAGTATCACTGTCTACTTGATAACCTAAGTTTCCTTACATTGCTTGAAAACCACAAACAAGACATATCTGAATGGTCCAAACCAGGCCATATGTGAGATTAAATTCAGTATATTTGAGAAATTTACAAAATTCTACTTAAAATATGTCATTGTATATATTTTGTTCCTAGAAGTTCAATTATTAAAATGAATTAAGTTTTTATTTATACGCACAATAAGCACTATATGCTGAAATTTAAACTCAGATATGCTCTTGGAAAAATTTTATTTTTTCAGAACTATATTGGCTTAGGATTTGATGACATATTTCAAATGAATGAGTAAATACACCTTAATTCACTATGTAATTTTATAACTTTTACTTATTTAAAACACTTTTTCTCACTTGGCTTACTAATCCCAGTTCCCTTCCCTCCCCTCCTCTCATTCCCCTACCTTCTCCCATCCCACCTCCCATCTACTGTCAGAGAATGTAAGGCTTCATATGGGGGGGAGTCAGCATATTTGACACATCACTTTGAGGTAGGACCAAGGCCCTCTTCCACATATGTGTGTGTGTGTGTGTGTGTGTACACATATACATATACTTAACAAGGTATCCCTCCAAAGAGAATGGGCTCGAAAAAGCCAATTCAAGCACTAGGGATAATAAATCTTGGTCTCACTGCCAGTGACCCCACAAACCGCCTAAGACACACATTTGTCACAAACATTCAAAGAGCCTATACAGCCTCCCCCACTGTCAGTTTGGAGTCAATGAGATCCTATTAGCTGAGGTCAACTGTTTCTGAGTATTCCTATCATGGTCTTGACTCCTTTGTTCATATAATTGCTCCTCTCTCTCTCTGTTTTTTTTTTTTTTTTTTTTTTGGTTTTTCAAGACAGGGTTTCTCTGTGGCTTTGGAGCCTGCACTGGAACTAGCTCTTGTAGACCGGACTGGTCTCGAACTCACAAAGATCCGCCTGCCTCTGCCTCCCGAGTGCTAGGATTAAAGGCGTGCGCCACCACTGCCCGGCTAATTGCTCCTCTCTTAAACTATACTCTGGGAGCTCAGCCCAGTGCTTAGCTGTGGATCTCTGCATCTGCTTCCAAAGGACAGAGATGGAATGAAAGGAAAGAGAGTTTTTGATTGAGGGAGTCATTATGGGACTAGAAAGAGAGTTGGCACTAGAGAAATTCCCAAGAATCCACAAGGATGGCTACAGCTAAGACCCTAAGCAATAGTGAAGAGGCTTCCTGAACTGACCTTCCCCTATAATCAGATTGAATACCTTAACTGTCAACATAGAAACTTCATTCAGCAACTGATAGAAGCAGATACAGAGATTCAAAGCTAGCACTGGGCCAAGCTCCCAGAGTCCAGTTGAAGATGAGTTATAATATGAGCAAAGGGGTCAAGAACATGATAGGGATACCCAGAGAAAAAGCTAATGGGACCTCATGAAGGGGTGTGGTCTTCACCATCCCAGCCTGTGACCACACCCGCTGCCACCCCTCTAATTAATTAATGGGGCCGGGTCACCACAGCCCAGGGGATAAAATGGCAAACTCAGGTGGGGAGCTCTCTCTCTGCGCGGATCGCCGACCTGCGTACTCCAACGGGGACCTCCTTTTTGGGTATTGTAATCTGTGTGTACCTTGGTCTTGGTCTTGGTCTTTTAATAAATCCGTGTATCCCATCACAACATCACTATCTCTGGAATGACATTAGGGAAACTTGCATAGGCCCACACTAGACCCTCTGAACAATCTTCATCCATCAACTGATGGAAAACTGATATTTTCTATAACTACCATTAAAAATGAATTTTTCAAATTTTAATTTTGCTCCAATGAAGTAATTGCACTCCCAATATATTATTGATTTTGTTTATTTTTCCCCTAGTTGCATTCCAAAACTACTTGAGAATTTTCAAAGCATGCATGTTTTGTACTTTTAATTTCTTTTGTGAGATGGGCTTATGTGTTAGTCTAATATATTCTCTTTTTCTAGAAAAGCAGCAAGCATTCTTTTTATTGATTTTTATTGAGCTCTAATTTTTTTCTGCTCCCCTTCCTGTCTCTCCCCTCCTCCCTTAAACCCTCAGCCAAAGTCCCCATGCTCCCAAATTCCTCAGGAGATCATGTCTTTTCTCCCAATTTATTCAGGAGATCATGTTTTCTGTCCTCATTGTTGTCTAAATTCTCTGGGATTGTGATTTGTAGGCTGCTTTTCTTTGCTTTATGTTTAAAAACCACCTATGAGTGCGTACATGTGATAATTGTCTTTCTGTGTCTGGCATACCTCACTCAAAATAACGTTTTCAACCTCCATCCATTTTCCTGCAAAATTCAAGATGTCGTTACTTTCTTTTCTGTTGTGCAGTATTCCATTGTGAAAATGTATCACATTTTACTTATCCATTCTTCGATCGAGGGTCATTTAGGCTGTTTCCAGGTTCTGGCTATGACAAATAATGCTGCTATGAACATAGTTGAACACATGTCCTTGTGGCAAGATTGAGCATCCTTTGTATATATACCCAAAAGTGGTATTACTAGGTCTTGAGGAAAGTTGTTTCCTAATTTTTTGAGAAATTGCCAAACTGACATCCAAAGGGGCTGTACCAGCCTGCATTCCCTCCAGGATTGCAGGAGTGTTCCCTTTTCTCCACAACCTCTCCAGCATAAGTTGTCATTAGTAGTTTTGATCTTGGTAATTCTTACAGGTGTAATATGGAATCTCAGAGTTGTTTTGATTTGTATTTCTCTGATGACTAAGGATGTTAAAAATTTTCTTAAGTGGCTTCTGTAAAGCAAAGGACATGGCCAACAAGACAAAATGACAGCCTAGAAAATGAGAAAAGATCTTCACTAACCCCACATCAGACGGAGGTCTGATCTCCAAAATATACAAAGAAATCAAGAAATTGGTCATCAGAGAACAAATAATCCAATAAAAATATGGAGTAAAGACTTAAACAGAAAACCTCCAACAGA
>JAQHUG010000070.1:6384484-6400846 GCA_028555095.1 Dicrostonyx torquatus | reverse complement strand
CGGATGGTTCTAAGGTACTTCCAACTGCAGAAGAGGCCTCATGGCGACTGGCTCACTTTCCTTCTTCTCCTTAGAACGCCCACCTAAGGGCTGACCTATCTTATAAGCCAGGCAGCTCTTTATTCAACCAATAAGAGTAATACAAAATACAGGAGAACACTCCCACATCAATGATGGTAATTATTAAAACCATTAATAGTGAATATAAGTTCTTGAATCTACAGGTTCACTTTTGGCTTATTTTTTAGTAATGCAAGTGACTCAGGAATGTCAGAAAACTGGTATCTATCTATCTATCTATCTATCTATCTATCTATCTATCTATCTATCACTTGGTCAAATACAAATATACCCCCAAGATAAACTTTATTCTTTCTTTAATTAAAATCTGTATTATTTGATTATATTTCTTCTTTCCATTTTTTATTTGAGCATATTTTAACAGTTACTTAGATCCATTTATCCTTGCATCAATCTCTTTATGTTTGTGGAATCTCCAGGGATACAATCCCCAGGTGGTAAATAGACTTTCTGGGAATCAAGCTAAATTTAAATCTGGTTTACTGCAGTGAAGGGGCCTCATGAGAAGTGAAAATAATGCAATGTAAAATAACATTATGTAACATATGTAAAATAAGAGTTATGAAACAGAGGAAGATAATGATCTTTTCCAAATGTATTTCTTAAGGTAATTGTGGGATTCCATAACAGTGGGACTGGGGATATTTCTGATTCTTTTTGCCTGTACTTGGGACCTTACTCTTTCTGGGTTACCTCTTTTAGCCTTGATATGGGAGTATTTGTCTAGTATTATTGAAACTTGTTATGCCATTTTATTTTATATCCCTGAGAGGCCTGCGCTTTCCTGAAGGTGAATGGAGGAGTAGACCTGTGGGAGGTGGAAGGTGAGAGATACTGGAAGTAGTAGAGGAAGGAAAACTGTGGTTGGAATATAATATATGGAAAAATAAATAAATAGAAAAATATGCCTCCTTAAAATCAGGCTGTAGGCAAGTCTGTAGTACATTTCTCTTTTTTTTTCAGTTTTTTTGTGTGTGTGTGTTTGTGTGTGAGTGTGTGTGTGTGTGTGTATGTGTGTTTCGAGACAAGGTTTCTTTGTAGCTTTGGCGCCTGTCCTGGAACTAGCTCTTGTAGACCACCCTGGCCTCAAACTCTCAGAGATCTGCCTGTCTCAACCTCCCGAGTGCTGGGATGAAAGGCATACACTACCACTGCCCAGATCTACAGTGCATTTCTTAAGTAGTGATTGATGGAGGAGGGCCAAACCTATTGTGGGTGGTGGTATTTCTGGGATGATGATCCTGGGTTTCATAAGGAAGCCGGGTGAGTAACCCATGATTTACAAACCAATAACCAGCATTGTCATTGGCCTCTGCATTAGCTCCTAATTCCAGGTTGTCTCTCTATTTGAGTTCTGCTCTGACTTCTTTGGTGTTGGGCTATGGATACAGAAATATAAGCCAAATAATCTGTTACTTCCCAAATATGCTTTTGATCGTGGTGTTGCACCATAGCTACAGTAACCCAAACTGAGACAAGTTTTGAGAAATTTTATTTAATAGAGTCAGTTGTTATAAATACTATAATATTCTTAATGTTTATAAATTCTTTGTTGTTCACTGAATAATTGATTCTTAATGCATTATATAATTAATGCTTTTTGTTTTGCTACTAAAGCAATATATCTATTTAGTTAATAGAAATAAATAATTTAAATCCAAATTCAGTAAACTACTATTGAGATATTTCCATTATTACCTACTCCCAACCTCATATAAAAATTAAGCAAAACTATATTCAATTATTTTCTTGTTTCCATTAACTTGGAAACAAGATATATACCATTATCACACAGATACATACCAGTATCATATAATTACTCAATTTTGTACAATATTTTTTCTTTCTTTCAGAAAAAAAAACATTGTTGACTCTACTATTCTGTCCTTAGTTTCTTATTTTCCTATTTTGGTTATATTAAATTTTAGTTAATCAATGTTGAATGTTGTAGTATGAGGTGTGAGCCACATTCCCGGCACCTGGCTAGATAACCCCCCGAAATAATTACACAGAAACTATATTCATTTAAACACTGTCTGGCCCATTATCTCTAGCTTCCTATTGGCTAACTCTTACATCTTGACTCAACCCATTTCTAATAATTTGTGTAGTAACTCGGGGTCGTGGATTACTGGGGAGATTCTAACCTACATCCATCTCAGGCCGGAGATTCAAGGCGCCTGCCACACTGCCTTCTTCCCAGAATTCTGTCCTGTCTATTCCACCTACCCGATTTCTGCCCTATCAAAAGGCCAAGGCCATTATTCAACTAATGAAAGCAACACAAATACAGAAGGACCTCCTACACCAGAATAAATAAAAGGAAGGATGGAAAGAGAGAAGGAGAAAGGAGTGGAGAAAAAACTTAAAATGTCAGGGAGAGAGAAGAAAAAGAGGAAAGAGGATGAAAGAAAAGACTAAAAGAAGGAAAAGAAGAAATAGATATTGGCAAAATTAATCTAGGATTAATCTCAGATGAAGGATTCTGGCAATTAATAGAGTATGACTTGCAGCAAAATGTGACCCTCTGAGCATTTTGTTTTTATAACCAAAATATAGCAGCCAAAACAAACAAAATAAACTGTAAAATCTAAAAAAAAAAAAAAAAGGTAAGCCCTGGAATACCAGCTTCCATTTTATTTGTTTGGCAATCAGAGATGTTACTTGAAACCATGTGACCATTCTGATGGCAAAGGGGACTAGCAGCTCTGTGGAGAACGGGTCCTCCAAGAAGGAGGTAAACACCCACATCTTGGTGTGATGGATTAAATCCCCCTGTTGGATTCCAGGGTTTCCATCTTCACTGGTGCTTGTCTTTCCCAGCATGGCTCTGGAGTCTTTTCAGCCCCCTTCTTCCCTCTTCCCCTTACATTGGCTCTTTTCTCTCACTGTCCCTGGTGCTGCTGTTGTTCTTCCGGTGATCACTCTGGCATTCCTAGGACCAGGCTGCATAAGACACACAGCCATTTCAGGTGATGGGCTTTCAGTCAAGCTTCATTCACCTCTGCTGTTCTATTTTAGAGTAATTGTTTCCTGGGCCATGGAGACACTTACCTTCAGCCAGTGGATAGAGACCTTCTCTTCTAGAACTGTGCTTCCTTGAAGCTCTTCTGGATAGTATCTCAGTAGAGAGATGAAGTTTTGGGGCCTGAAGCTGTTCTTCATCTTTCTCTGGTTAACCATCGGACGATCCTGTCATCCCTAGATTCCCTAACCTGTAAGCCATATCAAAGAAAGTTGGACACAGAAAGGAAAAACAGAACAAAACAGAGCTTAAATCTGAGAACTTCCCAGGCTGATCTCATCTTTACATCAGGAATAGCACCTTGAATTTGTGTGCTTATGTCTTATGTTTTGTCCCCTCCTCTTTCAATCCCTTGTCCCAATTCATCTGTCATAATTCTTTAGTTTTCCTCAGTTTCACAGGATTGTTAGATACCTCTTTTTTTTCTCTATGTCTTTTCACTTGGCAATAAAGATCTGAACCTCTCAGATTTTCTTTGCCATGTCCAAAAATCAACTAGTATGTCAGGAGACAAAGACTGGAGACCTGACAAATCTAGTTTCAAAACAGCTACTTTTTCATATTATATTTCCTGACTTTTTACTTTTTATAGGTTATAATATAATTCATTTCATCATACCCTTTTCTGCTTCCAAATCCTTTCATATGCCACTCCTTATTCTTGTTTGTGGCTTCTTTTAAACATCAGCATAATTATCCTCCCTCTTTCCAAAATGTACTTATCGCTAGGTCCCAGGTGTTTGTTGTCATATACCAAGAAGGGTCTGGTTGACCCAAACCAAATTTCGTATTTTTGTCTCCAAAGCCTTAATGTTTCCAAACAATGGCACATCACACCCAGGATACTCTCTTATCACAGATCCCGCAGGAGAGTGTCAGTTTTCTGTTTGTACCATGAGGGTGCTCAATTTTGTATAACTTTTTCGACAGCAGAGAGTTTGTAGGTTCATGTTTTTGCCCAGGCTCACATTTCCTTCTCCCCCAAAGGTAGTGTTGTATGACACAGCCTGAGGAGACATGAACAAACATCTAAAAACCAGGGAATTGAGAGCATACCAAAGTACTGAGTACCAAAATCTAGCTTGGTGAACCAACATGTTTCATTGGACTTACATAAAGGAATATGGGTAAGAGATCACATACAGGAGCAGAAATGACACAAAGACGTCTGTATCACCACAGCTCATACCACACAGGTCAAAGATCTGGAAACATGGAATATGTTACACAGCCCACAGCCAGCTCAACAGGTTGGACACTGTCCTTTCTAGGTGGTTCTGTTGGTTGGAGCCTCTTCTATGCAGCTTTGTGTCTTCTAGGCTACTTTGGCTGAACGTCTTCAAAGATGTTCATCTTGTCTTGTAATGCCTCTCAACACTTATCACTGTTTATATATTATTGGGGGGACAGGGGTAAAGCTAGTGAATCAGCTCACTTCCTGGGATTTGCTGATGCTGTTTTGAGTTCTTTATTTCTCACCTAAATGAGCTTGCCTGCAGAATGGGGTTTTCACCCTTCCTTAAATCTTCCTGCTGTTTTAGCTTCCTGTAAATTCTTATCTTAGAATTTCCTGTTGTGTCACCTTTCATTTCTTATGACTTAAAATGATTTCTTTTAAGATAGAAGAAAAGGCTACACAAGAGATAGAGATGTTTCTTCTTCAAAACATGCAGGTATGAAAGATTTGGGGAAAATTGAGAGAAAACAAGTTGTTCAGGAGCACATCACATCCATGATTTGGTGCCAGTAGGAGCTCATAGATGCTTTTATCCACTTGCCCATAAACATATTTTGCATGTCATTCTATTTTTTTCCTGTATGGCCCTTATACATTACTTTATAAAAAGCCAAATAGCCGGGCAGTGGTGGCGCCCACCTTTAATCCCAGCACTCGGGAGGCAGAGGCAGGCAGATCTTTGTGAGTTCGAGATCAGCCTGGTCTATAAGAGCTAGTTCCAGCGCAGGCTCCAAAGTCACAGAAAAACCCTGTCTCGAAAAACCAAAAGAAAAAAATAAATAAAATAAAAATCCAAATATGTGTTTTATCCAATTTTATATGTATCCTGTAGTCAATTTTTTTCAAAACTTATGTATTTATTTAACCTCTACACAAAACATTCAGGGATTCCCTATGACATGGGATAATGCTTAAGTAACTTCCATGGTTTATAAGTAAGTTGACTATAAGTACTACATTGTTCAGGCCATGCCCATATGCTGTCTATTTTCTGCATTGCGTATTGTATCTAGCATTCCTTCTGCTCACTGGGTATGTGACAGCTGATTTTGCATTCCCTCTCTTTAGCCCTTCATGTCTTATATCATGACATCTTATACTCTTTTTGAGTGTCATTATTCTCATTCTGTGTTCTAGCTTTCTGAACAGTCATTCTTTGGTATGTTACCCTCTATTCTCTCAACAATTGACAGAAAAGTGTTCCAGTTTCTGGAGCTAGTACTCCTTATTCTTCAGATCATAAGTCAACTGACAAAGTTCCTAATTAAATAGTTTATGATCATCTAAAATATATATGATGTACCTCTCCTCTGTGTGTGAAAAATCACCATAAATTGTAAATATTTTATTATTCTGGTGTATATTTCTCTATCATAGACTTACTACTATAGAGCATAGTGACAAATGCATTTCATTAATTTCAATCCTTATCAAATAGCAAGAAAAACAGACTTTATCATACACAAATTAGTTTTGATGACCCATCATTATGATAACTTCATAAAATCA
Source organism: Dicrostonyx torquatus (assembly GCA_028555095.1). Lineage (NCBI taxonomy): Eukaryota > Metazoa > Chordata > Mammalia > Rodentia > Cricetidae > Dicrostonyx > Dicrostonyx torquatus. Next base: position 6,394,994 of record JAQHUG010000070.1, on the reverse strand, counting down.
CTGAAATTCTTGTATGATTTTTCATTCCATCTGTAATGTCAAAATATCAGTCTTGGAGAAAATATGTACTAGTTTCCAGTAGATCTTTAACTGGAAAGATTCCAACTTGTTCTTCCATCATTCAAGAAAACTCGTGACACTTTCTTCCAGTAGAATCTTTAAAATATCACCTCCCATTGCTGTGTTCAGCTTGGGTTTATTCCTATTCCACTAACAAAGATTTTGCACAAACTTCTCTAATAGATTATCAAATGTCCTTCAATTGTGCTCTTAAATCTCTTTCTTCCTATTAGGTACTATATTTCATTGTACACATAAAAATATATTCTTTTTTCATTTTATAAGACAGTAGCTTTTCTTATTAACCAAAAGACAATTCCCTTTCTACATCATCATTTTCCTCTCTATATTGTAGTAATTCACTAGCAATTCAGCATTAGCTAATCATCAAAGAAAAAATACTCCTTAAAGCTCTCATTTGCCTCCATCAGTTGTCTCATTATTGTGCTCTACTTTAAATATGAAAAGTTATTTAAAATGTCATATATGTGTTCCTCCTCTCATGCTATTTAATTTACCCTTATAATATACTGCTCTGGAAAACCAACTTCTCACAATCACTTCCCACTGTGAATTCAGTGAAAACTCTCCTTCATCTGGCTGAACTTAGCAGGAGACTCTAGAGGAGGCAGTCAAGGTAGCCTTCAGGAGGTTCCACATTGATGTGCTTTTCCTTTGACATTCAGGATAGCCTTTTTCATTCCTCTTTGCTTGGTTCCTTGACCTCTTTGTTCCAAGGCTAAGGCTACAGACTTTCTAATATCTTCATCTTTATTAAACTTATTAGCAATTAATTTCAACACTTGATACCATTTGTCTTTAAATGACATTACAACTTATGTCTCCATAAAGATCCTCTTACATGAACTTTAGCCTCTCATGTCCAAAAGCACTCATTCTATCTACTGGGTATCTAATAGACTTCTCAAAATTTGTGTGCATAAGGAAAGCTCTCAGTGTATATCCTCCATATATTATATTTCTCAATAATTCTCAAATATTCTTTCAGTTTGCTTATGTTGAAAACACCTTTTCACTCATGTTTATTTGTATTTCATAAATATTCTACATATAAGTATTATTGATCCAACTGTCAAAATACATTCAAAGTCCAAATAACCTCATCTAACTTCTGCTGCTGCTCTATTCTATGACCCATTATCTGTTCTCAATAGATACTTTGTACTTGTTTCTCACCTAGAAATTTTTTTTTCAATCACATACACTCTACGGGCTCTGTACAGACTTTCGGGTGGTTCTTAAATATTGTTACTTTTCTCTGTAAAACCACTGTGACATCTTATGGTGACTGAAATACAAATGCCACCCCACCCGGCTCCCATATTTGAATACTTTACCCAGGTTGGTAGAAATATTTGAGACTTGTCAGAAGGTATAAAATTGTCTGAGAACCTGTGTTACTAGGGGCAGCCTTTGAGGTTTCAATAGCCCATGCTAATTTCCAGTTCTTTCTTTTTCTCTCCTCCCTCTCTTGTTCATTCTAAGATGGTTTCTTTCAGTTACTGTACCATCACCATGCCCACCTGCCTGATGCCATGCCTTCCAAAATTATACTTATAGACTCACTCTCTGAAAATGTAAGCAAAACAAACTTGTTCTTCTATATCTGGCTCATGGTATATTGTCATAACAATATATATGTCACTCAGATCCATCACAACTCAGAGGAAAGCTAAAGTCTTTGATAACTTGAAAAACTGCATATAACTTGTCAACCCTACTGTCCTAATTCAATTCTGTTTCTGTGATAAGACACTGACCAAAAACAACTTAGAGGAGAAAAGACTTTATTTCAGCAGCAGGTGGTCTGTACTTGAGATAATAAGGGCAAGAACTCAAGGCAGGAGCCAGGTTCCTAAGCATCGGTCATGGAGGAAAGTTGCTTATTGACTGTCTTGCTTCCCAGCTTATATTCAGTTCCTTTTCTTAAACCTCCTAGTATATTCTCCCTCGTGGTGGTACTGGAACTATAGTGAGTTGGGCCCTCTCACATAAATCATTCATTTAAAAAGGCCCAATAGCTATTCCCATAGGCCAATATGATGGAGCCACTTCCTTAGTTGAGGGACCCTCCTGCCACATGACTCTAACTTGTGTCAAGTTAACAGAAATAACTAGCACGCTTCCTATGTGGAAACTAATTATGTCACTCTTTTTCTTGCTCAATATGCCAGAAGCTAACTGAACTACAGTTGCAGGTGCTTATCTGTAGGTTCATGTACTCCATTATACTCATAGTCTATGAGATTTTAGTCATGATTTTTACATTTGATTATATCACTTGCCCCATATAATATGCAAATCTCTACTCACATAGCAGCTTTTTAGGCTAACATGTGTCAACTAACCTTCTATATTGGACAGCTTCAGAGTTTTTCTATAGTTTCATGCTTCTTCAAAACCATCACTACAATTTGCTTTCTCTAATTTAAAATCACATACTTTTTCATTTCTGTTATGAAATTAAGGTTATTTTATGACTTTTATTTTAAAATTTTCAAATATATTTCTCAATTTAGAAAAGTCCTTGACATAAAAAACTCAATATTTTTCCCTAATGAATGAATAATCAATAATTACTCCACTACAGTAGCTTAGCTGTACCATTGATAAGACTAATATAATGGATCTTAGACAATTTTCTGTGGTTACTATTGATTATTTTTCTTTTTTGCTGATACTAGACATTAATTTTGAGTTGGGCAAATTGAAAAGAAATAAACTTGATTGTTGAAGGCATACGAAGTTTTATGTTAATTGATTACCAATTATAGGCATAGAAGATTGTATTGGGAGAACCTGTATATTTTATATATTACATAATCATAATAATTATATCAATTAACTGCTAGCATATGGTCATAGAAATTTTGTGACATGTTTTGTATTATTTTTAGCCCTAGTATATGATGAAGAACAAACTATTTATTGGAATGATATGGGTGCTTAGGTTCTGACTGACACCAATAAATCAATGTGTCAGAATGCAGGATGTTTCAAGGATGGCACGGTTCATAAGAACTAATTGTAGGCTACTTAAAGCACTTATTCAATGTGTGGACAGAATGCTACATGTGAAGTCATTGGTACCTTATATTAGAATTTTATATAATTGGAGACAAGACTTTTGGCAGTTGATAAATAGAGACTGATGAACTGTTAGCAATTGACAAACATTGAGAGAGAGAATGCCAGTTTTCTCTAAATTTACAGCCCCTAGTACATTGACATCTACCTTTCCAGTGGAAGGCCTCACATCCAAGGATATTTGGGAAAAAAAACAATATTCTTGAGTGGTTATGGGAAGTGTTAGGGGGTGAAACTGTGGTCAAACTATGCTCAATACGGTCATTGTTGGGTGGGTATTCCATTCATTTCTGTTGCTGTGTATGTCCCTTCGGAGAGTGCCATGACTGCTTCTGAAATCCTGCTCTATTTCTTTGGTTTGTTTGTCTATTTGTTTGTTTTGCTCTCTCCCAAATTTTCTGTCTTTATTTTATCTCTTTTTGGTTTTGTTCTTTAGATGACTGTTTGTTTTCTAATGAAAGAGAGGCAGAATGTGGAATTGGGTAAGAGTGAAGGTGAGAAGGAGCTCTGAGGATTTGGTGGAGTGTAAAAAGAACATATTGTATGAAAAAAGTATCTATTTTCAATAAAAAATAGAAAGAAAGAAAAAATATATTTTTAATAAAAAGAGAGAGGGGGAAGGAAGGAAGAAAGGAAGAAAGAAAGGAAGGAAGGGAGGGAGAGAAGGAAGGAGGGAGGGAGGGAGGGAGGGAAAGAAGGAGGGAGGGAGGAAGGATAAATAAACCTGCCAGGGTTAGAAACAGTATGTTATGGACATGTAACTGGAAACTATGTTCCTACAGTCCTAACTCTTAATACTTTCCAGAGGTTAATTTTGTGACTGAATATAGGAGAGTTTTTATTATACTAAGAAGACCCACTCTAAGTGTTATTATTTATAAACTTTTTTTAAAAACCTGAAAGTTCATGGTCTGTGCTGCTTCTGAGAGTCATGTCTGTGTCTGTGAGTCTATGGTAGCCAGCGCCAATGTTGCTAACTCTGGCCTGTGTTACCACTGAAAATCATGGGAATTTCTGTGCCCAATATTGATGTGAGTGGTCTGTGCAGTCACCTGAGGCCTGCAGGAGGGAACCCTGTTGATATCTGTGGGTCATGCTCTATCAAGGACTACAGTAATTTGGCTCAGGCTATGGCAGAGGATCATGTTGATATCTGTGGTCTGCATTTTCACCAGAGACCATGTTGAGGTTCATGGCTCATACTAATGCTGAGAACCTGTGGATCCCTGTGGTTCATTCTGTTCTCAAAACACACGGGGAAGTCATGCTCTGTGTTCCTTCTGACTGTACAGGGCAAGGATGTTACTTTTGCAGTGGTATCAATAATGCAGACTCAGTTGAGAAAAAAGGGACATAGGAGGCTTGTGTACACCTTTTCCCCACCCCCAAACAACAGCCTAGATAGGAAAACGTTAAAGAGAACTCTCAAAAATTGATAAGTTTGCTGAATTGTAGTTCTCCTCAGTTGAGGACCCTGGTAGGTTGCAGGTGATGAGAGCTCAGTTTTAAGCGACTGGTACTGGGAAATTGACCTTGCTCCAGTGAGTATATGGGCAACATAAATTGGACTTGTGAGTTTTTTTTGTTTTTATCATTCTTTTTGTTTTTTTTGGGGGGGGGCTGGAAGTAACACGGGTGTGGGACAAACCTAGAAGGACTGGGAAGTGATTGTAATTGGAGAGCATGGTGTGAAATTCCCAAATAATCAATAAAATATTATGTTGGGAAAAATTCTCAAATAACTACCATATTAATTAGGTATATATTGGCTTACTGCAAAAATGCAAGCATAAAGGAACATGTTTGGAATGAGAAGTCTATAACTATTTGATTTAGAGAATTCATAATGGATTTGAAACATTATCTTGACTTTATAGAGAAATAATTTCATCATGAATGGAATATAAGCTATCTATAGAACTTTAAGTTTAGCATATACAAAGGTGTGACTTTATAAAATATATGAGTTCTGTAGAGTAGTTATATCCTGAAAAGTTCAAATAAAGAAACAAATTGAAATGCATGTATGTCAGAACATCATAAATTAATGACAGTCATGTTCTAAATAACTCATATAAAATTCTCAAATAATAAATAATTTTTTTTACTAAAAAATATAGAAGATGGACAGGAAAATGGATGCAGAAAGGCTGCTTAAAAGACTATTTCATTTATATGTTTTAGGGAAAAGGAGTAGTGATGAGAATGCTGAGTTAATACATGTGAGTAAGAGATGGGAAGGGGCTTTCACAGACACTGAACAAAACTGGACCTGGCATTAATGGTCAAGTTAGGCATGGTATAATGAGAGGAACATGGGTGTGTGCCAATAAAACTTTACTTACCAAAATGAGAACACAATAGCTTTCACTCAATGTGAAATATTTCCTTACCTATAAGTCAAAAACATCAACCTAAATGGCAGGTTAGTAAAGATGGTTTGGTAAATCCTAGAGAAACATGAAAGGGAGTAGAAAAAAAATATCCGAAGGTTTGTCAGGGAAGCAGATGAAAGGGAATTCTGTAATTAGTTAATTAATTAAAAACAATACCTTGTCAATTAAAAAGATCTTATTAGTTGTTGCCATCATATTGACATCTAGTTAAAAAAATATATAAACTACTTACTTGAAGAATGGATGAAGATATGAAAAAATGGAGCTATTCATATACCTAATTCTTTTCTAAAAATTGGATGTGAACATACAGACGGAAGTGAAATGTATATTAAAGGAGAGAGGTTTATGACAGGAAGTATACAGGAGATATAATGTGGGCAATCTGACATGTTTATTCACATCAAGATTGCATTAGTCATATGTTTGTGCTGCGTCTCTCCAGCTCCATACATCATTTGTTCTCTGTCGTCTAAGCCACAGCCTTTGGGAACGGAAGGTGCAGAACACACAGATTACACTGTCAAGCTTTGACAACGCTCTCTTCCCCAAGCCGCACTGGCCTTTATGCTCTCAGACTGCATTTAGAGATTTCTTGAGGATTTTATAGAGTGGGGAATTTATTTCACAAACTGTGTGAGGGGCCAATGACAAGGATGCATAAATATGTTGGATGAATGTTATCAAATCTTAAAGTTTTATGACAATTTCTACGTTATCTGTCATTTCTTGTGACTCGGAAATCTAGTTAAAATAAGTTCAACCTCTAAAGATCTCAAGTGTTTCTGTAATTTCCAATGATTAGCCTGTGGTTTGAATGCCTGCTCTGCTCTGTCTCTCTTCTGCTCTCCATCAACCTGGAAGGAATACACAGGTGTTTCCCCATTTGCCACAAAAGATTCCTTGCACCAATAACTTTATGATTGTAATAGTTTGCTGCAGATAACTATTCTCCATGACCTCCTTTGTTCAGCCTTTGCTGCTTTTAATTGTCTCAGAATATATTTCCTGGTTCTCTGGAAGAACAAGCAAGGTTTATCAATTGCTTCATCATAGACTTTAAGAATATTTCCCACAGATATTATCACTGAGAAATAGAAACTGTAAAAACTATCAGGAGTCTGACCCTTTGTCAAAGTAAAGATTGAGGGCAAGATACATCTTGATGTGGGATTCTCTTCTGTATGCTGTGAATTTGTTTTATTATCTTTATTAATAAAGAAGCTGATTTGGCCAATAGCTAGGAAGAATAGAGCCAGGCAGGAAATCCAAGCAGAGAGACAGGGAGAAAGAAAGCAGAGACAGGAGCGTCCAGGAGCTATTTGGGAAGCAAGATGTGAGATAACATGTCATGAGCCTCTTAGTAAAATATAGACTAGTTGAAATTGGTTAAAGTTGCAAGAGCTAGTTAATAGGTCAAACAGTTTGTAATTAATTAATTTTAAGCATCAGAGTGATTATTTGGTAACTGGCAGGCAGGAGAGAAACCTCCAGTACAGTATGTTATGCTCACTTCTCTCCACTTTCTTAAAAGGCAGTAAAAATTCTTACTTATATTTATCTTTCAATTAAAACTTTATATTTACATTCTAGGACATGGTCCAAAGCTACAGATAAACCCTGTCTTGTAAAACAAACAAGCAAACATTTATGTTTATGATATAAGTGCAAAAATGCCTGCTGGTTTGAATTTCCTTCTCTCTTTTACAGTATGAGTTAGGTAAGGAATTACCTTAACATGTGAATTTGTTTAAAACATTTTCCCATTGTAGATTCACTGCTTGTACTGCACTTTAAATTTGCCTAATGGCAACAGGCATCTAAGATGTTACCAGCTACTTAGTTTATGAACAGTGACTTTACTGCTTTAGAGACTAATGACTATTTAGAGTAAAAGGTAGGCCTATATCTTAGGCAAATTTGTACTAATAAATCCAAACTCAGAACTGTTTGTTTGTGTATGAGGGAAAGCCACTTGTGACTCTGATAATATTGCAGAAATGTGACCTGTAAAATTGTTTTGCCATAATTATTACAATAGATATTTGTTGGTAGTCTTATATATTTGATAGACACAAGAGAACTATACCACTGCAGTTTAGACTACTAATGATTTCAGTGCAAGAATCTTAATTAGAGAATGGACAAGTTATGCAGCATTAGCAAGAGCAGTGAATGTTAAAAAAATAGAAATGTTTTTATTTTCTCAACTGTTCAAAAAAATTACTAAAAGTTCCAAAGTCTGTGGATATTATTTTGGAAAACGTCAAGATTTTGCTTCTGAAAGATAACGAAATAGCAGCCTTTTGCCACAGTACATACATGGCAAACAGCATGCTAACAATAACTATCTTCACTAGTTTTACTGTGTTTGAGAGACTGTATACTCTTTTAATAGTTTCCGGTTAACGAGTATAGCAAATGAAGATAGGAAAAAGGGGCAAGGGTACCAAGAGCCCAGGAGAACCAATTATCAGTGACTAATATGTGACAAAAGTCAGAGAAAGAATTTTGGAGCACATTGGATTAACCTGAAGGCTTACAACATCCACTCAAATTCAACAAATCAAATATGTGAAGTACTTAGGTTTAGCCCTGTTCTCTTTCTTTTCTTATTAATATTTTTATTCACAATCATAAACTTCACTTTGAAGTCTAAGTAGACTTGAAGGGGAATGAGGAAAATATGGAGCCTACAAAACTTCAGTGAGAGCAGAGGGAAGGCAGAGATGATAGGGCGCTCGAAGCAAATAGGTGGATGAATTCGCCAGCGTTACAGAAGGAATAGCTGGATGCTTGCAGGTTCACAACAGTATTAAAGCTGTCTGGAGTCACAATGGATATCTTGCTGGTGTTGTCATTCGTGACACAGACCTCTCCCTGGGTTCCACAGCAGCAACCCTTCATTCACCTCATAATGACCGTGTGTCTTCCATCAGGTCACTCAGTCTTGGCAGTGCATATGGAAAACGAAAAACTATTGGTGTTTGGTGCAGCTTCTGTCATGTACAAGATTCTAGGACCTGTAGCTTTAGAAAGAATTTTTCATCCTCAAATTTCTCACTACAGATGGACTTGCCACCAGTGCCATTGTGGTGCCTTGGCTATGAATCGTAAAATCGTTCTGTGAAGGGAGAAAGCTTTGTATCCAAATCTTTTCACCCCACTTCACAGAGTATGGAATTTTCCGGCTCTCTTTGGAATTTTGTTTGCCAAGAGGTCAAAGATACACAGCCAAAGGGTTGGCCATCAGCGACCATGTGAAAAAAGAAAAAATGGTTTGACCATGACTTCAGTATCGGGAAATCAGTAGACACATTCTTAATGTCTCCACATAAAATTGATATAACACTAAAGTTATGAAACAAAATTTTAGACAATAGGTTGTTTATAAAAGCATCAGTAAAAGAGAAATTAGGTGTTTTGATTTTTTTATTTGAACAACTATTTACAAGGAGGCTCCTTTCCTTAAGAAATATCAATTTGATTTTTAAAAATAGGACCAGCACAAAATTTGAAAGTACCTGATTATAGACAGAAAAAATTCATATGTTATAATGCTTAATCAGCATCAAGACTGAGGCAGAGAAACTAATATTAATAAGTTTAAAAGTTACCATCTAAGTTAGAAACCACTGAATTGCTTCTGCCTACATGTTTACATTCTTTAAAATCTGTTCTTGTTTTGAATATCAATTATATAACTCTAAACTATTAATATTTTCACTTAACTGTTTACATAAATATAAAATACTTAAATTGCAAAGTTTGTAAAATTCTCTTTTATATAAGTTAAATTTTTTAAAATCCTTCTCTTTCAATCATATATCATGAAAAAATATTGAGTCATGTGTTCCTGTCTCAAGGCTTCGTAAAATGTGGTTTGTCATTACCTGAAACAGAGCAATGCTATTGAAAGTGACCCTTTAATCTCAGAACTCTGAAGACACAATCAATGAATATTAGTGACGTTGAAACCAGTTCCAGCTACATGGGGAGTTCCAAGCCAGTCAGGATGATGTGGTGAGACCAGGTTAAAAAGAAAGTGGAATAAAAAGTGGCTTCTTTCTCAAAAGCATAGAGCTGCAATCTGCGTGACTGGTCTTGCTATTTTCAGTTTTCACATGACTCCATGAAGATGCAGGGCACAGTCTGTGTTTCAGACACCGTTTTCCTTCTATTGCATACTTAAGATTTACTTTCAACATTAGCATTAAATGTCAGTGTACTCTAGTGGGCCAGGAGAGGGCAGCAGAAAGCTGGAATTTATGGGAAAGAAATGAAGATTTGAGGGACCTTGAAAGTCACCCAGAATTAGAAAGGATGTGTTTCTAGAAAGGATGAATAAGTTTGAAAGAGCAGCTAAGAGACAGCATCTGTTCTGTTTGATATGGCACTCAATAGAGGGCAACAGGAAACACAAGGAGTTGAAAAAGCACGTGTCAACGTGGAAAACAAGTCAACTGGAAAGGACTGTTACTAGATAGGTTTCTAAGGCCATGTACCAGGAAAACAGGACCCCAAGGACAAGGGGCTAAAACAAGAACAAGGCATGCCAAGTTAGTGGTGAATACGCACCCGAACATGAAATACATTGGTGTGTTGCTCTTATTTCTTTAATGTTCCAATTTGAATTTAATGGAACTCGATGTACGTTCTGACTTAAAAACATATAATACCACAGCAATCAAAATCTGAAGGCGTTTATTTCTTTTTAAATTCTTTTGCTAGAAATGAGTTAGAAATACATTTTAGGTAATGTAAAGTAATTTTAGAGATTCTCTGAAACTTAAAAATTATTATTTCTCAGTTTACTTACATACTGTCATTATATTATCCTTCCTCTTACTCTCACAGGTTTTTTCTTTTACAATGTGCTTTTCTCTATCTATCTTCATGAATAAGAGTGCAGGCAAGACCCATATCTATCTATCTATCTATCTATC
>JAQHUG010000070.1:6339640-6353497 GCA_028555095.1 Dicrostonyx torquatus | reverse complement strand
GTGGGGTCGTGTGGGAGCAGGAGGGCCTGGAACAAGGGGAGTAAATGTAGATTTTTCTTAAAATAAATAAATAAATAAAAAGAAACCTGAAAAAAAAGAAATGTGGCTAGAGATATTTATGATTTTCACATTTATGTATTACTGAGTCTGTATTAGCCTGGGAAATTTAGTTTAACTTTTCTAGTTTAATCTCTATTTTACTCATCTCAGTAACAACAACTGAATCTACTTAAAGAGAAATAGTAATTTGACGTATAGAAGGATGCTTGTGTGTGCATAGGTGTTGACATATTGATGTCCACACACAATGAGTCTGAAATGAACAGCCTCAGCAGCTGCTGCCCTGCAGGTAGCATTACCATGCTCTTCTCAGCTACTCATATTGCTATATTTGGTACTGATTGATTTGCACAACAAAAGTTACAAAGGTAGTTTTTCCCATGAGCTACCCTAAAATCTATGATCAATATATTGTATTTAAAGGCAATCACTGGAACTTCCTATATTTTGAAAAACTTAAAAATAATAATAAAAAATGGTCTCTTCAAGTTCTTGTTGAGAACTTAGGACTTTGGTTCAACTGCTCTTATTAGAATTGTTTCCCCTTTCATCACTTAGCAGGGTGTATTACTTTCTCTGTTATACAATGGTGACAGAATCAAGTCCATTTTTTTCCACTATAATAGTCCTAGGCCACATTTGGACAAAGAAAGGCATCAACGATAAAAACAAACACAAAACCAAAGTTAAGCCACAATCGTCCAATGCTTAAAGGGTTATCAGGTGCTTCTCTGTCTTCCTAGCTTCCCAACATCAGTAATTCTGTTTTCTAGTTATTAAATTCTGGAAAGAAAGAGTAATTGACTGTTGGTGTTTTGTTATTGAGAAACCATTCAAATCTGTTGCTCATGACTAAGGCATTTCTTTCTTTCTGGATCAGACTTAAATACACAAGGTTTAGAATTCCCTTTGTCAGGTATCAATTGCCCATTTCAAGGACATTTCAATCAAGGAAGGAAATAATGTATTGGTAGAATTTAAGACCTCAGAAAATTATTAGAATTGTTGTTCTATTTGTATCTTGGATAATATAAATACAAGGAAGACAGTGGAAGAAACTCAGCTCAAAATAAATAATTGTTTTTTACCATCGGGGTGAGTTTATATTGACCTTTAATAATATACTCTCTAAGAATATAGGGTGTTGTAAATGCAAGTGAAATACACATCAAGGAGAAATCATAATTTCAAAATTACATGTTTATATATGGAAATTTAAGATTAACAACATAATATTGGGAGTTCAATCCAGTGCTCCGATGTGGGTCATTGCCTCTGTTTCCCATCTGTTGTGGATGAAGGTTTTATGATGATATTTAAGGTAATCATCAGTCTGACTATAGGGTAAGGTCAGTCCAGACACCCTCTCCTCTAATGCTTAAGGTTTTAGCTGGGTTCATCCTTGTGGGTTCTTGGGCATTTTTCTAGAGCCAGGTTTCTTGCTAACTCCATAATGGCTCCCTCAATCAAGATCTCTTTCCGTGCTCTTATATCTGTCCTTCCTCCATCTTGACCATCCCATTCCTTCAAGTTCTCCTCCACTCCCCTTCACTTTTCTACTTCCCCACCCCTCTGCTCCCAAATTTTTGTCTCATTCCAATTTCCAGGTGGGTCTATGTATGTTTTTCTTTGGATTCACCTTATTTAGTTTCTCTAGGATCCTGAGCTATAGGTGCGTTGCCCATTGTTTATGACTACAATCCACTTATGAATGAGTACATACCATATTCGTTTTTTGTTGTGTGTGTGGGGGGGTTGGTTACCTCACTCAGGATGATGTTTTCTAATTCCTTCCATTTGCATGCATTGGAGCACTGGACTGAACTCCCAAGATCCAGTTGAAGAGTGGAGGGAATGAGAGTATGAGCAAGGAATTCAAGACCATAAAGAGGTCATCCACTGAAACAGTTTGCTTGAGCTAATGGTAGCTCACCAACTCCAATTGGACTGGGAGTGAATGAGCATGGGAACAACCAAGCCCCTCTGAAGGGGGTTGACAGCTGGGGCAGACTGAGGGGTCACTGATAGTGACACTGTGATGTGTCTCTACTTGCATGTACCGAGATCCTATTCTCTTTGGATGTAAACCTTGCTCAACCTAGACATAGTAGGGTGGGCCTTGAAGTTTCCACAGGGTGGGGTGCATGGCACTCCCTTAGGGTTGGAGGGGTGGGGGAGGGTCTGTGGAGAGAGATGGAGGGGACTGGGAAGGGGGGAGGGAGTGGGAATTTGGATTGGCATCAAAATTCAAAGCCCTGCAAAAAATACGTAGAAATACATAATATTTTCTGATTTATTATGAGTCCATGTCTTTTGTTCAAAAATAATGTAATTAATACACACACAGGCACAGTTCTTTATTACAAAAGTAACAGAAAAGCTTCCTATAGAAAAGCAGCTATTCAAAATATCTCAGTAAAAATATTTTGAAGACAGGGAATTTCTATAGTAAAGAGAACATATGAAGTCCTTCAGAAGAAGGACACTATACACTTCTCTTAATATTATGCTTTCTTTGAGATGTTAGTTAATTTGTATATCATAATCTATATGTTGTATAGAGTCAGACACTGAGCAGCAGAGCCAAATTGTGGGTGTTTTCTAGAATCAGGGGACAATGGTATAGAGCTAAGGAGTTGTTAAGCAGTGGGTTGTAGGATCCCCGAGTTTTAGTTGCTCTCTCTAACAAAAGTATAGTTCTAAAAACTTTGCAGAAGATGAGCAGAGTAAAAGTTCAGCAAGAAGTGCACTGAAAAACACCTAGCTTCTTTACTTTACATTAAGGTAAGGTATTTAAAAAAAGCTATTGCCTTTCATTTGTGTGGTTTTTAAGAAATAGGTATAAGTGAAAAATGCAATTCGCCTATGGAGGAGCATGTCAGACAGACCTTGTGTAGCGGTTTCCAAAGGCTCAGGAAATGACAGCAGAAATGAAAGAACTAGGATTGGAAGAAATTCAACCTTCTATGCAGTGAAAAAAAGCAATTACTAGAGAAAACAGACAGACCATAGAATGAGACATAATCTTCATGAATCACTTATCTGATAGGGGATTGGAATCTATAATATATAAAGAACTTGAAGCTTTAAATATCAGGAATCCCAACAGAGTCAATCAATCAGTGAATAATCTTTGATCTATTTGCTAATAAAATAGTAATATTTTTATGATACATTGAGTAGCTTTTTAAATTTTTCATCTTTATTAGTTGTATTTATTTATTTATTCATTATTTATTTTTTAATAATGTGTCCTAAGCAGCCCAAGCTGCCCTTGAACTTACTAGATAGCCAAGGTTGGCCTTGAAGTTGTCTTTATTCTCAGAGTGCTGGGATAAAGATGTGAAAACAAACACTGCCATTATTGATTGTGATGCCTTAAAAGAATATTTGTGTCTATTGTGTCTTAACTGGTGATCTTAAATGAAACGCCCAGAAGAATATCCTTCAGTGAAGACCTGGTAACCTAAGTTAAGTTAAAACCGTGGCATAATTTAAAAGCCCTTCTAAACTTCTGACTCTGGTCATCCTGTCTCTATTTCTAATCAGCCCATCATATCATAGTGTCACAGGAAAGTGAAATGTTTGTGCTAAGTAATGTTAAGGTTGTGTAGGTTGTGAGATTTTTCAAAGATGAAAGGACCCATCACAAGCTCTGAGACTAAGGGTCAGCATGGGTCTCATCATGAAAAGTATTTAGAAACTTGTACATTACACAAAATGACCTGAGGAATAATCAAAATACAACAGATATGCCATTATTTGTGAGGTCATTTAAAAAATTACTAGTCAGACTTTTGAATAAAAATAGTTTAAATTGTACTGAAAGTGAAAAACTTGAGCTATTGCAGAAAGTCAAGAAATAGACCAAATCATTAATAGCAGAAACAAAGAAAGACATAGGTACTATTTAATTGAAAGATGTCTGCAGACCTGAACTTAATTAATTATAGGAATTACTTTGTTACATAGATAGACAATACATCAGAAAATATAAAATTATATTTATAGAGTTTTATCTTTGACAGACTGAGCTGTTTTGTTTTTAGTAAGAAGGAAATTGCAAAATGAAGAACAGGACACAAACACAATCTTATTAAGAAACTATTAACCCAAACTCTGATATCTATTATATTGGTCTGACCAAGCCAATTGGTTTAGATCTTGAGGTGTGTTTATGCTTTAGAGAAAGCCATGTGGAGAGAAAGAGCCTCTTAAGGGAACTGAGCACTTTAGACTAAAGACACTAATTTCACAGCTGGTGACTTGAATAATTTAACTGGGCTTTGTGTGACAGACCCTTGTTAAACATTTCAAGGGACTTGCATAACCCAAAATAAGTTCCTGGAGGCAAGCTGTCAGTCTTCTAGCTTTGTCTGGCTCTAATATGCAGAGGGAATTTGATAACTAGAAACAGAGGATTGAAAATGATGTATGAAATAAAATGTCCAAAAATGTATTTTAAGGTGAAAGGAAAGTATGTTCTAGTCACTTCTTTGTCTCCTTTTCTAAACAGCCATGGGCTGAGAGCATGCCATGCTTCTTCCAGTCTACTGGTATTGTGTACCTTAGCATATATTCATAATGCACACCCAGCACACAAGAATCAGGGTTGATCTAATTGTTTTCTAACAAGCTCCATTTTACCTTATCTCTACCATTCTCCACATGTGCCAGACATACCTAGAAATAATCCAGTGAGTGACTGTGAAGGACATGTGATGCTAGCAGACACAGGTGATGTATCAAGATGAAATACATTTGCAAATAAATAAGAGTGAAAGACAATGAAATTAAAATATTTATAGAATGATATGCCCAACAAATTCTCTCTAAGCCAGTGATAATAACATTCAAGAACTTTGTTGTTTTTAAAATTTAATACTACTTTTACTCAATTCACATTTTAAGCAAAATACAACTTATTAATTGATTTTTATAAAGCATGGAGAGTAGAAATTAAATTGTTAAAGTTAATATCAGTAAAGATTACTTATAAACAAAATCCAGAGGAATAAAACTATTTAAAATTCTAACAGCATATATCTAGGTTTAATAAGTGAAAGAACAATGATATATGTTTGACTAGAGAAAAATTTAACAAAAAGTAAAATATTACTTAAAAATGTAAAGTATTGGACAGGAGAGATCACTCACAGCCTGAGAGTGCTTCTTGCTTTTTCCAAGAACTCGGGTTCCATTCCTAGTAGCCTGCCAAGCAACTCACAACCTACTGTGAACGGTTCCAGGGGATCTGACACCCTCTGCTGGAAACTTTGTGCTCCTGCATAGACATGACAAACATACATATAGATACACACACACACACACACACACACACACACATATATATATATATATATATATACACATGTGTGTGTATCTATATGTATGTTTATATAAAATGTTATTTTATATATATATATATAAAATAAAATTTAAGGCATCTTGTATATGACATTAAAGTTCCTAAAGTAACATTTTTTAACACCTATTCTACACATTGTCTATAGATAATTGTCTTGAATTTGTATATTTTTATAAGTGGGTATGTTCCTGTCTGCAGAAATAATTATTTTTTTACCTCTAAAAATCTATAAGCATGCTTTATCTCCATTTGAAATCTCCCAAAATTATAAATAGTAGCATTGATAGGTATTCATTTTGAAGTGTTGTGTGCTGAAAAAGTTAGTTATTTTTGAAAGTTACAATTCTGACAGTATCATAATTTGTTTTTCAGCATTTTGCCCATTAATAGGAATTAAATAGGAATTACAAAAGTAAAGATTTCAATTTAAAAGTATAAAATCACAGCAAAACATGAGATTTATATTTAAGTATGTCTTTGTGAGCAGATGGAATTTCCACAAACTTTGGAAGAATTCAAGGGTGAAATTGTTAACTAAAGTGCCTGATATGTTGCAGGAAAAGCTACTGTGCCAGGTACAGATGTCTGCCAATGTCACTAGCATCCAAAACACACTCTGTGAGTCCAAGTGTTCAGACTGGGTTCTTTGATACTGCTCTTCATGGAATATATCCTAATAAGTATCTTTTTTATGAATTAACTCATCAATACAAGTAATGTTCTATGTTCTCTTCTGAAGATTATAAAATATTATAAAACATTTCTCAAGGAAATATTATTGCTGTGCATTTTTTCTGGAAGAACAGTAAATAATAAAAGCTCGTGTCTGTATGCCAGTGTGAACAAAAAAAAAAAAAACCCTGCATAAACTGTGTTATCTTAAGTCTTTGAGCCTTATATTTATTTTCAAGAATAATTAAGAAAGAGGACAAATAGTGATTGCCTATTTTTAAAATAATATAAAAGTATGAAAGGGTGGATAATATTGTCATGTGAAATTGTCCATACACTAAACACACACACACACACACACACACACACACACACACACACACACACACGGAATGGAAAGAAGTATAGCCACAGGCCTATATGTAAGTAAAGAGATTTTAGTAAAACTGAATTATGGAGAGAAGATTTTGCTAATTTAATTATCAAAATGGATGCAGATGTGTTAACATTGAATAGGTTTAAAAACAGAATTATATATTTACTTCTGATATATAATAACTTGCAATTCATCTACAATATCATAACAAAGAATAAACAAAACAAAAAACACACAAAAAGTGTATGAACCATCTAGTTGTTGTGTCAAGATAATAACTGAAGATTATTATGTTGTAAATTTCATGGGTATATTGATTATTGATTAGAAACAAAATATCAATACCTTTTGTACTTATTCATCTTACCATATAGAAAATTTACCAATTACTAACTTTTAGCAATTTGTCATAAAAAAACAACTACTAAAGTTTGGGATGATATTAAGTAGTGAAAAGTGTATCTAAACTATAGTCATGAAGTGTATCATTGATGTGGGATTCACCTCTGTATGCTGTGAATACCATTGATTAATAAAGAAACTGTGTTAGGCCTGTGATATGGTAGAGTAGAGCTAGGCAGGGAAAACTTGACTGAAGGCTGGAAGAAAGGAGGTGGAGTCACAAGAAGCCACGGAGCCTCCACCAGAAATAGACACCTAACCTTGCCGGTAAGCAACAACCACATGGCTATACATAGATGAATGGAAATGGGTTAAATTAAGACATAAAGCTAGCCAATAAGAAGTTAGAGCTAATAGACCAAGCAGTAATTTAATTAATACAGTTTCTGTGTGGTTATTTCAGGAGTCTGGGTGGCCAGGAAACAAGAAAGTGGCCTCCTACAACATGTCAGTCACTGTAGATAATAATTAGCAAATATAGAACAGTTCAGGTTCCTCAGGTGGCACAGGAATCAGATAACAAGCTCTAAGAACCTCAGGGATTCCCTTTACCTAGTGCTGTCTGCAAGGCACAGAGTGCACTGGCAAAAGAATGAGCTGTATCTGCTCCAAGCAAGCTCTTGGATGGATTCTGTCTAGATGCTAGCCAATCCTTTATCTTATCCTTTGATTGTTCTCTATTCTGAAAGAAAGACCAGCATAGAAAGGGAAACCAACCACAATGCGTTGATGGAAGTGACAAGATATTAGCATGTAAGAGCTTTCCTGTCTTTTGAGCAGATTTCTGTTATAGTCTCAGGTACGAAAACATCTCTCAGGGAAAAGGGAATATCCTTGCCAGAAAGGAAATGCACAGCTGGACGTGTTGATGCTCACCTGTCATTCTAGCATTTGGAAGGTAAAGGTGGGAAATAGTTTGAGGCTAACTTGGATTGCAAATAGACCCTAAAATATAAAAATGGGATGGCACATACTCAATTGTTTTGAAATGCTGCTGAAATGAGTACCGTGTGATATGTAGCCAGAATGAAAATAAAATGGATTTGCAGAGGAAATCTGAAAACTGAGGAATGAAGGAAGATGGAGAAAGCAACTGCTCATTCTGCAAACTTTCTTATGAGAATCTAAATTTCAGCACGTTGTTTTGTTTTCAAAACATCTGCTTGTGTTTGATCTCACAAGATTTTTACAATTGTTTTGGTAGTTTGCACTGCTTCTGGGTTTCCATATATGGAACTCTTTGTCTCAGTGGAAGTAGGGACATTTAAATTTATGCCTCACTGTGACAAGAACAATGTCCTGCTTTATGATAGTACAAAGATGGGTCAAAGAGACTTAGGTATCATAATGTTTTGCACACACATAGCACTTATGATCTCTTTAGTAGTTGCATGACATTTATTTCAATGCTATTTAAATGCATCAAGACTCTACTTCACTGCTTTGCATGCATGTGTACATGACAATGTCTACATCTCATGTACAATGCAAATAATTTTAAACTAATCGTGTCCTATAATAACATAGCTATTAGATATCAAAATTATGTTTTCATTAGTCAGATGTCACTTAATTAATGAAAAATTTCTATCTGATTACATCTCAATTAGATGCCTATTCAAAACAATGGCATTTTGTGTGTTACTGGAAAAACTTTCTACCCCACAGATGGCATATAATAAAAATATTCGCCAAATATAATATTATGACCTGTTAAATAAACTAAAGAACATTCATCTTAATCAAATATGCTACCGTTCATACTGCTGCAGAACATCCAACAATGAAATTCGTACCATAACGGATTGGTGTTCACTGTAACATATGCTGCCAATAAAAGAGAGTCTCAGCTTGTGTGCATAACAAGCAATTGCAGATGTGCACTATTCCGTGTCTGATCATGAGTATACCCTACTTAGTATTAAATAACAAACACCAAAGCTATGGATTATAAGGCTACAAATTTGAGAATATTTCATGACTATCTGAAGTACTCATAAGAAATATAGTCAGATAATTTAAAAAGTTTAAAAATTACTATAATATTATTCAATAACCTACCTTCATTTTTTAACTTTGTTATTTTGTTATAATTTAGATAAAATATTTCTGTCAAGAATATTGTAAATAATATTTCTTATTGTTGATGATGACTTATTGGTTGATAATACTTTTAGTATATTTGTATTGTATATATTTTAGTATATACATTATCAATTATTAGTGCATTATATAATATATATATATTATATGTGTATATGTGTATGTATATGTATTCTTAGTAGAAATTGTACCCAATGAGTTATTGTGTTATAATAGATTCTGTACATACTTAACAAAATGAAAAATTATTATCAAGTTTATTCTTCTAATGAAAAAACATAAACATTAACTGATGACTTAAAGTCCCTCAAAATTATATTAAATTAGTCATAATAGTAGATTCTAATCTGGGCTGACTGAGTTTAAAACCTTTTATTAAAGAGATCTCATATGCTTCCTCTTTGGATACATTAACTCAAAGCCATGACATTCGTGTTGCTCATTGAATTTTATCATTACTCTCCAGACACCTACTTTAAGGAAAAGAGTATTAGGTCACCAAGTAAAGGCACAATTTCTGTAATCTGGATGCTAAGTATTGTCTAGACTATGAGCAGGCAGTCAGCATGATTCAATGATCTAAAACATGAGCTACTGATTGTAGAGGGACTGATCTGAATCATGCTGTCCTGGGAAATGCTGAAATTTTAAGACACTTGTTGCTCATATTCTCAGAAAAACTATGTCCATTATCTTGCTTGAGAAAAGTCTTCAGAATTTCACAAATATAAATGTATTGTATACAACAAGAATATGTATCCATCTATTCACACAGATGTATGTAATTTAAATTAAAAGTATCTTTAATAGTGTAATAAACAAAATTCTTAAATTATGCTACCTAGTTTTTAATAGTTTATTTTACCCCCATTTCTTTATTTGAGGAAAAACACATATTGGAATGGAAATTTTGACCTTGGTACAGTTTGGTGAATAACTCAAGGCAGTAATTGTTGCCTTATCATCTTTTTTTGGTACAGATAATATCTTCTACACATTAATTGTATCATGGATTTTATTTATCAGAATTCTTCAAATGGTGTAGCTCAATAACTTACTGTTTGTTTGTTTTCTATAATATATTAGTTGCATTTCTGTTGCTCTGTTATAACACTATTCCCACATGCAACTTAGGGAAGAAAGAATTTATTTTAGCTTACTCTTTCAGGGCTATCATGTGTCTCTATCAGTGTCTATCATGACTCAGTAACAAATGTCACAATAGGATCAGCAAGCTGAGGCATCATATTTTTAACTGTATGTGCAAAACAGAATGGAGAAAGGCTATAAACTTTTTTTAATATTTATGTATTTATTATACAATATTCTGTCTGTGTGTATGCCTGCAGGCCAGAAGAGGGCACCAGACCTCATTACAGATGTTTGTGAGCCACCATGTGGTTGCTGGGAATTGAACTCAGGACCTCTTGAAGAACAGGCAATGATCTTAACCTCTGAGCCATCTTTCCAGCCCCAGGCTATAAACTTTTAAAGCCTTCTCTCAGTGGCATATTTCTTCCTGCAAGACCACACATAAAGATTCTACAATCTTCGTGAACAGTGCAACCAACTAGGAAACTAGTGTGCAAATATGTGTACTTACATTGGAGGTTTTTTATTCAAATCATCACAAATACACTATAATTAGTTCATATTCATATAATCAGTTATCTTTTAGTGAAAAGTTCCTTTCCCATTGTAGGCCATATGTTAAATAACAATCTAAAAATTATTATTAAATACTTAAATATAGTGATTATATTTAATCACTTAGGAGTAATTTCTATAATATAGCAAGTCTGAAGTTCCTATATTTTTCAAGTTAATTTCTTATTTACTACATAGAAACACTTTCAGTGTCATTTTTCTACTACATGATTTGTGAAAGATAGAGTTTCCTCCATTCTTTTCTCACCATTCAGACCATTGTTAGAATTGTTAAGGCTAACATTTTCTTCTTAAGTAGATACATTTCACTGAATAAATGTATTAATCTCCAGTTCCATTCTCTTCCTAGTCTTTCTTCTATTCATTTTCATATCAATTCCAATCACTCAGCTATTCATCTTATAAAAACTTCATTATTCTTATTTGTACTAGAGATGAACTCAAAACAACTACTCATAGCAATAGAGAGATGTCAAAGGTTGATCTCTTACCCAAGAAGCTTCCTCCATCACAAGTAGTTTCTGCCTTTGTTGACTCTAGCTGCCATGGTCGTCCCTACTTTGAATCTTTGAATTTGACTGTGAAACAAAATTATTATTTGAATGAGCCAGAGGGTTATTTGTGATTCATAGATTCATAAGGAATAAAGTTATATTAATATTAGTAATGAAAAAGGAATCAAAGGTACTTGCAGAACCCATGACTCGGGATGTTATTTAAGAGAAATGCAATGTTCAAACTTTCAGAGCAGTTATGTGCAAAGCAGTTTAGTTACTGTCTTTATTGCAGCAAACTTCAGCCATGATCCAAGACCAAAGACACATCATATGATCCAGGAAGAATTTCCCAAACCAGTCATAAGTCAAACCACCAATGCATCCAACAGCAACCTGGTGTTTGCAAATTCTAAAATGGATTATCAATCCAGTGACAGTTTACTGGTTAAAGCCTCAGAAACAATCCAGTCTATTCAAGGGCTAGAAATAATGTATAACGTTCATGAGCCCTTGGTAATAGATCCATAAAATAGGAACCCCACTAAGGATACTGAAAAGCCATTTGAATTCTATGCATTTTTAACCTTGAGGACAGTCACATAAAGCCAAAATCCAGCACAGCAGGAGAAATCCTTTATTTTCTGTTATAAGTCTTTAAAGACTGGAAGAGATAGTTGGCCTTAAAAACAGACACCTCTGTGAATCTACACAGGGCATGAGGATTCAGGCAAACATGACACCATCAAAAGGGTACTTGCAAGCTAAACTTATGAGATGTTGTAATAGTAATTTTAAGAAATATTTTTATACATATCCATTTCTATATTAATGAAAAAGCAATAATTTGAAATAAATACTTTAGTTAAAACTATAGAGACAAGCAAATTCCACTACCCTTCTTACAGATAATGGGATTGGTTTTAAGTCATTTATGCTCACAGGATTTCCCAGTCATATAAGTAATTCCATGTCTATAGTATGATCAACATGCTGACAAGCATTTTCATGAACATAAACAAAACAATGGATTAGATAGCAATATGCATGCATATAGGAGAAATATTCTGGTCTTTGTCAAACATTAGGTACTGTTTCATGATTTTGCAGTAAAGAATAATTTTTTATTACATAAAGAATAATGTTTATTTTCTTAAAAATTCTAAATTGCATGCAGTTATAAAACAGTAAAGAAAGACTTCTCATTCACACAGGAGACACAACTATAGTGGAGATGGTGGAGATGTGTAATTACAATATAGCCTTTTTAGGAGAGGCAGAATAGAAATATTTTCATATTAGTGTTTGTTAGTGTACAAGATATTTTTAATTGGTAAAGACAAGCATGGAATGTAATTATTAATTTGGGTATTTCTGTTGACTTTTAAATGTAAGTAACAATAATGTAACAGTATTAATGAGATTGATTTTCATAAACATTATTACTACTGTTAAGAAATTAATGCCTTTAAAGATTTATAACTGAATATGACGAAGATAAACTCAACTATATTTCAAATGGTAGTTTAAAAAGCACTTTCAACTTGCTTTTAATTGAAAGTAAAACTCTAAGAACTTTGTGCAACTCTGTATACATATGTAAGGCTAAACTGACAGCTATCTTTTTAAAAATTGTTTACAATTATTAGTTTGGATGAAACATTTCCAAATAATTCAATGATCTTCATTTTTTAAGGTATCCAATAAAAAATTCTCTGTGTGAACTTTCTTGAGAGAGGTTCTCACTAGATTATCCATTTCAGACTAGCCTGCAAAGAGATTTATAGGCCAGGCTGGCCTTGAACTTACAGAAATATATTTTACCTGGGTGTAGGAAAATAAGACTTAGTCCATAAACAATGTTAGCTCAGAGTCAGCCATGTGAAATTAGTGAGCATCTACCTTGAAATAAACTACGTCAATTTTCATCCAGGAGGGTGTGGCCCCTGGTAGGTTGCCTTCCTACATGATGCTATACCCATAAATATGCAACAGCAGTAACTGTATAATGTATAACATTATCAATGAATAAATAAAAATATTAAAAATACAATGAGCTGAATATATAACTCATGTAAGGAGGGAATAGTGCCCTGGGTTCAAACCCTCTTTCAAGCAAGAATTTCTTTTCTAAACATTTCAATTGTATTATCTAATACTAGACAGTCAGCCCTGAAACATACATAAAGTAACATTGCAAAGGTTTAGAAGAGTATAATTAGGAACAAATATTTAAATATATATATGTGTTTAACAACAATTAAGAGGAAAAAAAGGTTGTGGGTTTGAAGGACAGCAAGGAAGGGTAGATGGCAGAGTCTGGAGGGAAGAAAGAGAAGGGGCAATGATGTAACAATTATTTATTCTCAAAAATAAAAAATATTGTTTAGAAAAGAATGCAAAATTCTTTCTTGTGTGAGTTTTTGATGTAAGTTAAGCTAGATCAAATAAAATTAATTTTGATAAAAATAGTTTTATGAATATAAAGACCATTTTAATTTAAATAAGCTTCAGAAATACATCCAAAATTTGAACATAACTTTATTAATTGAATTTTAGTAGATTTAAAGTGATGTAATTAAATCATTACTTTAAAAATCAGTTTTAAATATGAAATTTAACAGATCACTATTGATTTCATTATTTAGGCAAGATTCATGAAAATCATGTAAATTGAATAATATGGGAATATGTACTATTATGGTGTAGGAGGG
>JAQHUG010000070.1:6300234-6311802 GCA_028555095.1 Dicrostonyx torquatus | reverse complement strand
ATGGTGATTCAATATGACACAGGTGGTTACTCCAACTTTTTTGTATCTGTGGATGTTTGCTTTGTTACCAAGTATATGATTGATTTTCGAGAAGGCTTCATGAGATGCTGAGAAGAAGGTATATTCTTTCCTGTTTGGGAGGAATGTTCTATAGATGTCTATCAAGTCCATTTGATTCATTACATCTGTTAGATCCCGTATCTCTTTGTTAAGTTTCTGTCTGATTAACCTGTCCATTGGTGAGAGAGGAGTGCTGCAATCTCCTACTTTTAGTGTGTGGGGTTTGATGTGTGCTTTGAGCTTCAGTAATGCTTTTTTACATATGTGGATGCTTTTATATTAGGGGCATAGATATTCAGGATTGAGACTTCATCTTGATGAATTTTTCCTGTTATGTGTATGAAGTATCCATCTCCATCTCTTTGATTGATTTTAGTTTGAAGTTGAATTTGTTAGATATTAATATAGCCACTCCTGCTTGTTCCTTGGGCCATTTGATTGAAAGACCTTTACCCAACCATTTACTTTGAGATAATGTCTGTCTTTGTGATTGAGGTAT
Organism: Dicrostonyx torquatus; assembly: GCA_028555095.1. Taxonomy (NCBI): domain Eukaryota; kingdom Metazoa; phylum Chordata; class Mammalia; order Rodentia; family Cricetidae; genus Dicrostonyx; species Dicrostonyx torquatus. The sequence goes on along the minus strand of JAQHUG010000070.1, from coordinate 6,311,243 downwards.
GTTTCTGGTAAACATCAGAATGTTGGAGCCTGTTTTTGTATCCATTCTCTTAGCCTGTGTCTTTTTATACGTGTGTTGTGTCCATTGATATTAAGTGATATTAATGACCAATGGTTGTTAACTCCAGTTATTTTCTTTTTGCTGATAGGGTTTGTGTGTTTCCCTTCTTTGAGTTGTGCTGGTGGAGGGTTGTTAGATTTCTGTGCAATTATGGGTGTTATTTGCTTCTTTTAGACATGCTTTTCCTTCTAGTACTTACTGTAAGGCTGAGTTTGTGGTATGTATTGCTTAAATTTGTTTTCATCCTGGAATATCTTGTTTTCTCCATTGATGGTGAAAGAAAGCTTTGCTGGGTATAGTAATCTGGGCTTGCATCCATGATCTCTTAAGGTCTGCAGCACATCTATCCAAGACCTTCTGGCTTTCATGGCTTCCATAGAGAAGTCAGGTGTAATTTTGATAGGTTTACCTTCATATGTTACATGACTTTTTTCCTTTGCAGCTCTTAGTATTCTTTCTTTACTCTGTATATTTTGTGTCTTGATTATTATATGGCTTGGAGATTTTTTTTTCTTTTTATCCAGCCTATTTGGTGTTCTGTAAGCTTCTTGAACTTTCATTGGAATATCCTTCTTTAGGTTGGCAAAGTTTTCTTCTATAATTTTGTTGAATGTATTTTCTGTGCCTTTGAGCTGTAATTCTTCTCCTTCTTCTACCCCTATTATTCTTAGGTTTGGTCTTTTCATAGTGTCCCAGATTTCCGGGATATTATGTGTTACAAATTTGTTGGATTTGTTGTTTTCTTTGATCAATGAGTTTATTTTCTCTATTGTATCTTCAGCATCTGAGATTCTTCTATCTCTTGTATTCTGTTGGCTATACTTGGCTCTATAGTTCCTGTTTGTTTATCAAGCTTTTCCATATCCAGCCATCTCTTCTTTTGTGTTTTCTTCATTGTCTCCATTTCAGTTTTCAATTACTGAACTGTTTCCTTTACCTGTTTGATTGATTTTTCTTGGTTTTCTAGGGTATCCTTGAGGTATTTATTCATTTCTTCAAACTTCTTGTTAGTCTTCTCATCCCTTTCTTTAAAGGAGTTTTTCACCTCTTCTTTAATGGATTCTATCACTTTCATAATGTTACATTTAAGGTCGATATCTTCTACTTCTTCTGGATTGGGTGCTCAGGTCTTCCTGTTGCATAATCGCTGGATTCTGGTGTTATCATATTGCTTTTCAGGTTGTTGGGAAATTCTTTGATTGGCCCCTGTCCATCTCTCCTCCTCTAAATGGATCAACTGGTACTTGATAGGGGCCACTTGCTGTATGGATGGATCCCCCAGCACTAGATCAGGGACACTCTCAGTCATGAATTTTTCTCTAGCGACTCAGCCCAAAGTAGGCTGGGTTCAGGGAACCTAGGACCCCACAGATGGAAGGGGATGCTTGGAGGAAACTGGGTGGGGCAAGCAGAAAAGCCAGTAGAACTGGGGTGGAAGCCACCTGAGTGGCCAGAAAGTTTCAGGGATTGGAGGGTGTCTCTAGTCTCCTCATGGAGCACATGTGGCCAGACTAGGACCCACTCACCCATCTGGATGGTTCTCCAGGTCCTGGATCCGGGCCTCACGCTGACCAAGTCAAATCGGAAGGCTTGGAAGAGGAGGCCCACTTGGAACAAAGGAACCCCTGCAGCCTTGGACTCACTACCAGTTCTTCCCCAGCGCTTCAGCTCCAAAGCAGGCTGGTTTCCTAGCTTTTATTTCTTATCTTATTTTATTTGCCCACTTGTGTAAAAGATCCCTAAAACCAAACCAGAAAATTCTAGACATGTTACATAAATTCATCAATGTGGCAGAATACAAAATCAAGTTGGCCAAATCAATCATCTCTCATACACCATTCTCAATAACCTCAAAGAAAATAAACATCCAGGAAATAAACCTAAGTAAGGAGCTGAAATACTTCTACAATAAAAGCATTAAACCTCTAAAGAAAGAGAAAAAGACTCTAGAAATATTCTTGAGTTTATAGAACTGATATTATGAAAATCATCACATTGCCAAAAGCTATAATTCTATTAAAATTATCAAAGACCAGAAAAGAACCTAAATAGAAAATATAATTCTGAACAAAAATGAATAATGTTGGAAGAACAACAATTCTATACCTCAAGATCTATTATAGTGTCATAATAATGAAAACAATATGCCAAAATCAGATATTACATAAACAGGTTTGTAGACCAAAGGAATAAAACTGGACAATAAAACATGAGTACATGTAGCTACAGTGCTCTCATAGTTGGCATGACCTGAAAGCATGCTACTGAGGAATTGCTTTCAAGGGAGGAAAATGAAGAGATAAATAATTATGTTATAATAATTAAAGAAGTAGTCCTGTTTTGAGAAAGAGTAAGAGTTGTGTGTGAGGCATTGGGGGTAGGGTGGTTAGAAATGATGCAAGTAAAGTACTTATGTGTGATGATATTTTTGTTTGTGTTCTAACAAACCTTGTCTGGAGATCAGAGTGTGGAGCAAGCCATTAGTTAACCATAGAAGCAAGACAGCAGTGGCATGCATCTTTTATCCTAGCTCCTGGAAAAACAAAACAAGATGTGGCTGGGCAGAGAGAAGGAGCAATAAAGCTGGGCAGCGACAGGAGCTTGGCACCTTTTTGGTTGAGAAGTTGACAAAGTAAGAGGTGGCTGTGATTTGCTCTCTTGTCTCTCTGATCCTTCAGCACTTCATTAGATTTTAAGCTACCTCTGGCATCCAAATTTATGGCATGAATTTATGAAAAAAAAATACTTTGCAGCCACAGGCACAGGCTGGAGATCCATATGGCTAAAGTCACTGTCCCACCAGCTAGGTTTTCCTTTCCTCTTCTCCCCAAGCTCTCTGAGTGGGTCTGAATTTTCTGTTACACCACTTGCAGCAAACTGCACAGACATTTGGACTCCAAATGCTGCAAGGGTTAGCCATTATCATATGTTCCCCCATGCAGATGGATGGCTTTTTGGTTTCTTTTTTCCCAGTGCCTTGTGGGCTTTCCCTGGATACCCTTCTCAGACTGGCTGTGGCTAACTACGTAACTGCCTTGAAACCTACTTTGGCTTTTACTGTTCTGTGCAGGAACAGTAGGCTACACATGTAACCATTATCTGAATTGTCATCATTGGTGAGACAATTGGAAATTATAAAAGAAAGAAATTAGCTAAAATAGTCTCCCCCACATTAAAAATGGGAAACATTATTACAATAGAGTTAGGTCTCTGTATGATTACTCAATGCATGGTTTAAATTTGGAACAATTAAATGAAGTGATGATAATCAACTTAACCAGGATTGACATAATGTTAATTACCATTTTCATAATCTTTATTTTTTTGATAATTCTTGGTTTATCCTTAAAAGGATGGTTGATATGAATGTCAAGATATAGGCCTTAGAAACTTATTAAAACAGATCATAAAGATATTCAGACAGAATTTGAATTTGATGGAGAATCAATTTTAGCAGTGCATTATCAGAATAGAGAGAAAAGAACCTAAGGTTTTCAAGCAACCAACTATAAGTATCCAGTAACTTCACAGGAATTGGTAATTGATAAAGGCTTTGTAAGAGCTGAATGAAATCCTGTATCATTGTTAGATTTTAGAAGATTCAAGGAAAAAAATAGTCTCATATGGCATGTATTCACCTTTTGTGAAGTGAATGCTAATCTCATGATTACTTTGTTATAGAACTATCCCTAAAGACTGGATAGACTTTGTTAAAGCTGTTTTAAAGCCTGCTCCACTATTACAATGGACTACCTGATTCAGAGCAGAGATTAAGACTACTGAACAGGGGAGTAATGCTAGAGGTATAAATATCTCCCAATCAACTCCTTGGAGAAGAAGATTATGCTACTATGGAAAGGCAATCCCTATATGATGGTTGCATCCTTGCTTTATGCCATGTAGCAACTTTGAAAGCTTGGGCCAAACTGCAAAAGTAGGAAATAAGATTGCTCTCTACAGGCATATAATGCAAATTATCTTTTTTTTTTATTAAGAACAATTATAATTTTGGCTCCACTAATATATAAAATCATTAACTTTTTAAAATAAAAATTTGTAATAAGCATGGGAAAAGAGATGTAGTATCTTTTTTTTCATTTCCTTTGGATAAATAATATCTTTTAAATGGAGTTTTGAGGCAATAATCTGACTTTATTTTAAATTTTTGAAGAATTTGAAGATTGCTTTTCACAAGGATTTTCCTATTTATATCACTTTGCTTGACTCCTATGTCTCAATAAACAGTTTCAGAAACTGAGTCGCAATACTAAGTTCCTCAGTATAATCTTTGTCAGGGTGCTAAGTTGTTATTATTTTATTTTTATTATTAACCTAACAGTATTTGGACCTCTTAGCTAACAGTAAACTCTTTCTGCCCTGTGAAGCTATCATTTACTACATGACTTTGAACCTTATATAACAACTGAGTTTAATCATAATTTCTCTTGTAAAACTAATAAGCCTTTCATTGAAAACTAATTTTGATAGTAGTTGACTCATAATCTATTATTTGGACACATAAAACCACAAATACACCAAAAAGCATGTTTTCTACCAATTTTTATGAAATCAATGCTCAAAAGATAAAGAAAAGTAGTGATAATTCATTGAACTCTTTTTTATTATTTTATTATTTTTTTATTATTTTATTATTATTGACATTTTAATGTATCTCATTTTCCCATCCTATTTCTCCATCATAACCTTCCCATATACCCCTCCTTTCTCTTTTACAAATTCATCACTTCTGTTTTCATTAACTGATATTGCATGTATGCTTTTCTATATACATATATATTTCTAAATATAATGTGCTCATAATGCATAAGGTTACTCTGATATATGTTTTCAGGACTGGAAATTTAGTATTAGATAACCAACTGGTGCTCTTTTCTTAGGAAGACTATTTCTTCCCCACTTAGTATTCCTTAGCTGCCTATAGTTCTTTGTTTAGGGTTGAAGCCTCCTCATGTTTCCTCATCCAGCCACCCCATCCTGTCTGGCAGATATATTTTTGTTGTCCTAGTTCAAGTCATGGTTGAGGAATCATGCTGTTGAGACTTGATTGTAACTTACCATATTTCTAGAAGATACAATCTCATGGTGAATCTCTTGCTCCTCTGACTGTCTTACCAAGGAGCTGATCATTTTCTTATTAATTTCCTTAGAAAACTTTAATATATAGTCACTTCAATGTATAATTTTTGAGACAATTTCATACATATATATTGTGAATGATTCTCTGTCCTGCCAGACAGCTCCCAGATCACAACATGGATGCTTCTTATTAATTATGAAAGCTTGGTCAATAGCTTAGGTTTGTTCTAACTAGCTCATAACTTAAATTATTCCATTTCTACTAATCCATGTGTTGTTGCATTTCTCATGGCTTTTACCTTACCTCCTGCATGTCTGCTTTCCTTCAACTGTTCACATTTTATTCTTTTCCCCAGCATCCTATGTGGCTGAAAATCCTGCTACACTATTAGACATTCAACATTTATTAAACTAACCAAAATAGCATATTCACAGCACCATCAAATATCTCCCAACACACACATATATAATACATTTTATCAAGTTCATCCCCTTTTTCTCCCTTCCATTTCTTCCTTTATCCAAACTGCCACTTTTCCTTCCCAAATTTCATGTGCTTTTACTTTTTAAACACAACATCCATGTACTGGTGCCTGTATGTACACTGGAATAGAATCATTTACTGTAGCATTGATCACTTCTCAGAAGCCATAATCCTAAGGAAAGCTGACTTCTCTCTCATAGCAGCTATCTATCCTCTGTCAATAATCCTTCAACTAGGAATGGGACTTCATGATCTCCTGAATGATCCATACAACCCATGCAAAGGATTTGAATGGCTTGTTCTTATGCAGATCTTATGCATGCAGACATAGCTGCTGTAAGTTCATAAGTATAGTTTCTCTAAAGATAATAGAATTAGACATATTTGCTACAGTTCATATCCCATATTTACTTCCCCTATATGCTCCCTATCTGTACTACAGGTCTACCAAATGCAAGATTCATGCGTCTCCACCACAGTAACTTTCACAAATTTGACTGTATGTTGGGCCTTTGTAAACACCTCCCCCAATTTGACATTTATTTATTTTGAATACATTTCCTTACTGCTTTCTTCTTATGAAACTATCTCTGCACTCTCTCATGTGTTTATTTGTGCATAATTTGTTCTGTCTATAGGTACTTTAAACATTTATTCTTTACTTAAAAATCAAATTACACAGACATATGATGATAAGATATGATCCAGTTACTTGGGCATTGTTCTTTTTGTGTGGCTCTTTTGACTTTCTATGTGCAGCTAGAGCAATATAGGGTTTAAGATTTATTTTTATCCTCCATTGAATAAATTTCCCTTAAATATTTAGTCTGTTTAATAGTTCATAATTTCTTAAGTTATACAGTTTGTCAGGAAGGAAAGATAATACTTATAGTCTTGGTTAACCATAAGTTAAGATGTATCCTAGTTTTTCTAAGGTGAGTTGGTTGAGTTGACTTGATTATTTCTCTCTCTCAGGCACTATTTTTCTCATGCGTTTTGTGATTTTCCATTTGTTTATAAGATTAGGAGGACCTGTGTGCCTGCTTTCTGAATTCTCTCTGTGAGGTGGTCACCTCTATATCATCTTGTGAAGTTTAGCTTCTACCTTTCTGAAGTATCTCAGTTCTGGTACCCCACCACAGAGAATGTGGTTAGGTGTCATTATTTACACTGAACCTCAAAATTCTTAAAAGGCAACAAATGGAGAAAAATTCAACTTCGCTCTTCCTACCTTTCCTATTGACCAATATCCAGTATTTAGAACATAGAAGAAAATTTTTGACTATTGTGATAAAATTAATGAAATGAGTGTGTGTATGGGAGGAGTGCAATCAAGTTAAATAAATAAGCAATGCATACTAAGCCAAGTGTCATATGTTTAAAAGAGTTATTGAAAATCATTTTTCATGCTATGTATTTTCAGTCTATGTTTTCTTAGCTTTGTCAAAAAAGAATTTTTCAATCATAGTTTGAAACAGAAAATTAAGTAAAGTATCCATTTGGGACTAGAAGCACTAGGTCACTCACTAGTATATCCTAGAGGGTTCCAAGCTGCCTCTAACTGTTTGGTCCTCAGGTATACAGGAAGCTATGCTTGTTCAGGAGCATTGACCTCATGAATGAATTAAGGACCAGAAGGCCATTAACTACTAGCTTTTCAGCAGTGGATAACAGACTTGATAGTCACACACAAATTAAAAGAGAAGAACAGATTCTGGAAATGTTGCCTTAGCTCATTCTGTTTTTCAGTTGGGGAGCCTCATCAGTTTGGCAGACCTGCCATTCTTCTCTCCCCACTACTTTCTCATATCACAAAGGTTACTTATTTGAAGTAAAACTTAGATGTAGGCATATATGCTTCTTGTCTTAGTCTTTTCTGCACAGCATGCTTTCAAACATAACACAATTCCTGGATCCTTTATGACTCAAACTTAAGAAACAAGTTATTTTTGGTTATCTTTTATCAGAGGCATCAGTAAATGTAGTATGAAAAAAATCAGGAGCAAGTCTTTTTAAATGTAAACAACCCACTACCCAAACTTCTTTTATCTAAGTCCATACTTGCTTCTTGCCTGAATTCCTTGATTCTCCTTCTCAACACACTGTAGAGGTTCACACTAACAGAAACCATGTTATAGACAGGAAGAATTGTAATCAACTACATTTGGTGTGTAGTATAGATAATGGAAAACCAGCCACAGAGTTTGATATTTCTTTTATTCTACTTATACATTTATGGAGGATTTTAAAATTGTCCAAACACATCTGAGGCATAGACACAAGAGACAATAGTCAGCAATAAAAAGTGTTTTCCAACTTTCAGAATAAGGTCACATTTTAAACATTTATATTAATGTATGATTTGAGGTTTTTATTCCCTCCATATTTAAGAGGGCTTGGAGATGTTCAATAAGAATAGTAAATTTTTACAACAGGCAATAAGAAGTTTTCACATCTATATGTAATTACCAGGACAGTATTTCAAAAACCCAGTAGAGAACCAAGAGGCATACAATTTGTGGAAATATAAGCAGAGATGCAGCAAAAGAGAAATTAATTTCCAGAACATTGTTATCCTCTTCTAACACAGAAATTCAGTTGCTAGAATAATAAAGGGAAGCATGGAGGTGACAAAGCCAGTTATGTTCATCAGATGTTTCATTCCCCCAGCACCTTAGCTTTTCTAGCATCCCAATCAATGAGAATAAGGATATGTGGCTCAAACACAGTTGGAAGAATTTGCTAATTTCTGACTAAATCACTAAAACACCTATAAGGGACTCTCCATAACTGCAGATTCATCTCCCAAAATGGAGAAATCAAATTACTTAATAATGAAAATTACATCACCAGTGTTGCTTCTGTCCCACTTGAGTCCTGCGTGATTTGGTGAACTCAAACACCAACCATCCCATGTGGAAATTACAGCATGTGATAGTAAAACATGTATACTGTTCTGAATTTCATAGTTTGAATATCTTTCTTGTCAAGCATACATTAAACTATTCTGATATTTATAAGACACAAATGCAAAGAAATGAATGGTACAAAAATGGTGACAAGCAAGAAATGTGTATTGGAAAAAAGGCAGGATTTAAGCTAACAAAATGGGTGTATGAGATCAGAGTTGAAACTGACAGAACTCCAAGAAGCTAGATGGCAGGTTTATGTATATTTTTCTGGTTATAATTTTAATAAATATTAACATGTTGAATTGAGGAAGTTACAGAAATATTATAAAACTGCACGAGCTAGTTTATGTCAACGCAAACTAGACTCCTTGATAGGAGGCAGCCTCGACTGAGAAAAATGCCTCCATTAGATTGGACTGAGGGCAAGAATGTATGACATTTCTTAATTAGAGATGGATGTGGAATGTCTCAGTTCATTGTGGGTGGAGCCAAACCAGGGCATGCGGCTCAAGCTTGTATAAAAAAAGAAGGCCTAGCATGCCATCAGGAACAAGCTATCAGGCAACACTACTCCACGGCCTCTACATTAGCTTCTGCTTACAGGTTCCTGCCATGCTTTAGACCCTGTCCTGACTTCCTTTGATAATATACCATGTTGTCAAAGAGTAAATCACATAAAACCTTTCCTCCCCAAGTTGGTCATGGTGTTTCAGCATAGCGATAGTTATCCTTACTAACACAATAAAAATCAGTCAAAACTAGCTATGAAAGCTACTCTATTATTACCAATAAGTTAAAATCAAAACATTTTTGAATATGATGAAAAGAAGATGCCAATGTGGGAAACCCTTTTGTATATGAATTTCTTTTATATCTTAATGAATAAAGAAGTATCTTTGGCCTGTGATAGGTCAGAGAAGAGCCAGTTGGAAAACTAAAGGGAATGCTGGGAGAAAGAAGGTAGAGTCAATGAGAAACCATGTAGCCACTGCAGGAGAAAGAAATCTCCAGCGGAGCCCACCGAAACTTTGCCACTAGGCCTCGAACTTTTGGTGATGTACTGATTAACAGAGATGGGCTAGTTTAGGATATAAGAGCTAGCCAGAAATACGCTTAAGCTATTAGCCAAACAGTATTACAAATGATATAGCTTCTATTTGATTATTTCAGGTCTGATCGTCTGCAAACACATGAACAGCCTCTGACTATAAATTGCTATCCAATGAGGGGCCCGAACCTGAGGCCTGAGACCTGAGATTAAGAGTCTCATACTCTACCTTTTGGCAAACGGTATTACAAATAATAAAGTTTCTGTGTGGTTATTTCATGTCTGAGCAGCGGGGAACAAATGAACAGCTTCTGACTACAAGGAGCATTTCTTAAGAACTTTTATAACAAAAGTGCTTTAATTTCTGGAAACTTTCATTTGCATATAGCTGAAAATTAAGATTTAATAATACTTCTTTTAGAAGGTAACCTTCAAAATGTATGTCCATTTTTTCTTTTCAGAAAGACCTGTGATGCTTATAGCTCCTAATGTTCTAGAAAACCATTGAACAATTATTAGTTTTGCTTGTTTTTTTTAAAGCACAGTACCACAAAACACTATTTGAAGATTAATTTCTCTCTGAAAAATAGTGCATTCAATACTGCAGTTTAATGGGTCCACTTGTTTAAGAGTGATTTGTAATACTGACATTCCAATAATCATAAAGAAATACTTAAAGTATTTTCTCAGATTCATTAATTTTAAAATTGTCCACTAATCAATACAAAAGTATGTCAAAGGTACTTATAGATTAGACAAAATGAAGGGATCAGTTTCTGTCTAAGACCAATGTATTACCATAAATGATACACTGGTTTGTAAATGTGATTAGAAATTACCACAGAATTAAAAGTCAGGTAAGAAACAGTTTCTTATCTGACCCTGGAAGTGCATTGAGAAAGTAAAGACCAGAATATGACATAATCATTGCAATAACCTTCCTAGCTTCTTCTTAACTAGCTCTCTAAACAAGGTTTTTTCTGAGGTTATGGAACTACTAGTCCATGGACAATCTACTCTTCTCAGAACATTGCTATAGCTGGTATAGCTACTATAGACATGAAGGAAGAGTTTATCCCTCTGTCAAAAGACATCACTTGAAAAAACACCTGCCTACTATCTTGCTTTCAAAAGCATTGTAGGGAGACTGGTCAGTTCACCAAGCAGGCAAGTTGCATGAGAAATTTGTACACATCCTGTTAAATTATTGGATTAGAACTGTAGAATCACTAAAGAGTTTCAATTAATATAGAGACATCATTATCTTTTGCTATAGCAACACACTGTTGTAGATTTACTGAATTAATAAATAAATAAAAGCTCCAATCAAATTACTCCTCCCTACCAAACCACCATGTTCCAACTGTTTATATTTTCATTCATCAGTTCTTTTCCAGCAGGTAACTGA
>JAQHUG010000070.1:6267036-6279747 GCA_028555095.1 Dicrostonyx torquatus | reverse complement strand
GAGAGAGTTTCTTCAGGTGACCCTAGTTGTCTTAAAACTTACTCTGTAGACCAGGCTGGCCTTGAACTCAGAGATTTTCTGCATCCAGAGTGCTGGGATTAAAGGCATGCACCAAAACTGCCAGGCTTATTAAGGGTCTTTAGTTTTATTGATTATCATAATTGAGCAATATTATTAATTGTGCATGTATAATTTTATTAAATATATATTTCCATAAATATTATTCATATTAACATTGATATTTTCTTATTTATATAATTTCATTGAAAAAAATCTATGTATCAATGTTGATCATGTTATAGACCCATGTTATAGATCATGATTTCTTCTAATGTTTTAATGAATATGAATATCTTTCTAGTTTGAAGAAATTTTAAAAAGTATTGATAGTAGATTCAGAGGTTAATTACCTCACTTGGGACCAACTCTAAGTCTGGAATAGCCATTCCTCATCCACATCTGTATCAGATGACATCCTATGGCCAAGAGATAAAAACCTTTGGAATCAATTGACTTAGAAGACCTACTGGTTTCCACCAACAAACAAAAATTGTAATTATCAGCAGAGCATATAAAGCTTGCAGAAAAGCTGCCACCATATCACTGTCACTGCCTCTCTTATGTGCCCATCAATGTATTTTTTAATTAATGAATTTATTTTTAAACTATCATTTCTCATTTTACATACCAACTCCAGTTCCCACTCCCTCTTATCCTTCCACTCTCTCTACCCTCCCTGCTTCTCATCTCCCATCCACTCCTCTAGAGGGTAAGGCTTCCTTTAGTGTAGCACAGTGCTTCGAAGCAGAACCAAAACCCTCTCCTCTATATCTAGGCTGAGAAAGGCATCCCTCCAAAGAGAATGGGTCCCCAAAATGTAGTATAAGCAGTAGGGATAAATCCTGGTCTCACTGCCAGTGGCCCCACAGTCTGATCCAGCCATAAAACTGTCACATTCAGAGGGCCTAGTATGGTTTTAAGCTGGTTTCCTCACTGTCAGCCCAGAGTTGGTGGGCTCATATTAGCTCAGGTTTTAGTGGATGTTCACATCATGGTCTTGTCCTCTTTGCTCATATTCTCATGCCTCCAAATCTTCACCTGAATTTTAGGAGCTCAGTCAAGTGTTCCACTGTGGATTTCTGTATATGTTTCCATCAGCTGCTGGGTGAAGGTTCTATGGTGACATTTACGATAGTCATCAATCTGACTACAGGGAAAGGCCAGTTCAGACACCCTCTCCTCTATTACTTAGGGTCTTAACTGAGGTCATCATTGTGGATTCCTGAAAATTTCTCTAGAGTGAAGTTTCTTGCTAGCCCCATAATGGCTCCTTTACTCAAGATATTTCTTTCCTTGTTCTCATCTCTGTCTTTCCTCCATCTCAACCATCCCATTCCTTCAACTTCTCCTCCCCAACTTGCCTCAGTATATGACATTCTATGTTCTGTAAAGCTATACAAACTTCATAAGACTGTTTCCCATTGGAACATGGAATTTTGGGTAACTTAAATCTTATTCCAAGCCAGGATCACTAGAAATCATTCCAGAATAAGCTATTTCTTATTCTTTTAAGATGAGAACTATGTTTGTTGCACTGATATATCTTAGAGTAAAATGAGAGTATATTAGGATAGTCATATGTTTAAAAGCATATACATGTTCACCATTAAATGTTTATTAAACTTTAAAAAGAACTAATATTTTATTATTTTACTACTGAACCAGATAATTTTGTTAGGTATTTTATAAATACCTTTGATATTTTATAAAAATTTAGAAATTACTTGGAGTACTCTGAGGTAAAGTCTCAGACTTTTATTCCACATCCTGTAATGAAATTTAGAATAATTATTCTTTAATGAGTATATTATTCTAATGAGTAAAAAATGAATCAGCCTTCATTGTCATCTGAAATTTGCCTACAAATCAAAGTGGTAATTGGGCCAGTTACAATTGAACCTTTTTTCTGTAAATATAGAAATACACTGATTTATTATTATTATTATTATTATTATTATTATTATTATTATTATTATTATTATTCTCTCATATATCATAACCTGGTCACAGCTTCCCCTCACTCCCCTCCCCCAGTGTCTAGTCCAAACTCTCCTCTTCCCCAGATACACCCCCTTCTGCCTCCCCTCAGAAAATAACTGGCTTCCCAGAGACATCAAGCAAACATAGCATAATATGTTACTCAAAGATCAGGAACATCAATACTGAACAAGGCAACCCAGTAAGAGGAAAAATTTTCTATAAGCAGAAAATGAGAGTCAGTGACTATTCCAGCTCCCACTGTTATGAATCCCACAAGAACACCAACCTACCCAGCAAAAACATATATGCAAAGGACCTAGGTTATACATCCTCAAGCTCCTTCTAATATTTGACTGTGAGACTGCATCTGCTCCCTGCTGAATGAAGTCTCTCTGGTCTCTTTGGTGAGGGTTTTGCTAGACTCTGGTCTCAGAACAAGCTGCATGTAGAACAAACTGTGGGTAGAATGTGTTTTGGCTGAGTTAGTATCCTAATCCCTCCAAGAGGACTTGCCTGGTCACAGAAGATGGCCCGTTGATGCTCTCTGTCCCTCCACTATTAGGAGTCTTTGGTAGGGTTACTCTCATAGATTTCATGGAGTTCCCTTGTACTAGGTTTCTACCTCACTTCTGAAATGACCCCCCAATAAAGTCATTTCTCCAAAAATTTACTCCAGCCTCACATACTTGATTCCTTCAGTTCCCAATGCCACCTGTCCCAGTAAACCCACAAAAATCTCTTCTATTTCCCTTCCCAGGAAGATTGTGACATTCCCGTATGTCTTCCTTATGACTTAGTCTCTCTGGGTCTTTGGACTGTAGTATGATTATCTTATTTTACAACTGATATCTACTTACAAGTGGGTACCTACCATATTGGTCTTTCCTGGTCTGGATTACCTCACTTGGAATAATTGTTTTTCTTGTTCCATCTATTTGCCTTCAAATTTAATGATGTCATTGTTTTCAGCAGCTGAGTAATACTGCATTATGTAAATGTTACATACTTTTTAACCCATTTTATTTGTTGAGGGGCATCTACATTGTTTCCACTTACTGGCTATTATAAATAAAGCTGCAATTAACATAGCTGAGCAAGTGTCCTTATGATAGGATGAAGTATCTTTTGGGTATATGCCCAGGAGTGGTATAATTTGATCTTGAGGAAGACACACCATATTGATGTGTTTCTCAAATATTTGAGATTCTTGTTGAGAATACTCTGTTTATATCTGTACGCCATTTTTAATTGAATTATTTTTCAGTATCTAGTTTCTTGAGATTGTAATATATTTTAGAGTTCAGTTCTCTGTCAGATGTGGAGTTGGTAAAGCTCTTTTCCCATCCTGTAGGCAGCCATTTTGTCAAGTAGACAGGACAGTGTCCTTTGCCTTACAGAAGCTTTTCAGTTTCATGAACTCCCATTTATTAATTGACAATCTTAGCATCTGTGCTACTGGTCTTCCATTTAGAAAATTGTCTCCTGTGCCAATGAATGCAAGGCTTTTCTCTACTTTCTCTTCTGTCAGGTTCTGTGTAACTGGATTTAAGTTGAAGTCCTTGGTCTACTGGGACTTGAGTTTTGTTTAGGATCATAGACATGGTTCTATTTTCATTCTTTTACATGCCTACATCCAGTTAGGCCCATCACCACTTTTTGGAAATGCTTTTTTTATTTCATTGAATAGTTTTGACTTTTTTGTCAAAAATCAACTGTCTATGGGTGTGTAGATTTATGTCTGGGTTTTTGATTCAATTCAGTTGATCAGTGTGTCTGCTTTTATGCCAATACCATGCTGCTTTTATTACTATTGCTTTATTGTAGTGCTTGAAATCAGGGATGGCCCTATCTCAGAAAATTATTTTGTTGTAGAGGATTATTTTAGTTATCCTGGGTTCTTTGTTTTTCTAGATGAAGTTGAATATTATTTTTTCAGTGTCTGTAAGAGCATGTGTTGCAATTTTGATGAGGATTACATTGAATCTATAGATTGTTTTTAATATGATGACCATTTTTACTATGTTAATCCCACCTAGCCTGAACAAGGGAGACTTATCTATTTTCAGATATCTTCTCCAATTTTCTTCTTCAGAGACTTAGAATTCTTATCATACAGGCCTTTCTTTCATTTACTTGGTTAGAATTCTCCAAAATATTTTATATTATTTGTGACTATTGTGAAGGGTATGGTTTCCCTGATTTCTTTCTCAGCCCATTTATCATTAGTATATGCTGATTACTGGGTTTGTTTTTAAGTTAATATTTTATCCAGCCATTTTGCTAAAGGTATTTATCAGCTATAGGAGTTCCTTCAGAGAATTTTTGGGGTTGCTTATAAACATTTGAGATTCTTCTAGTCATTTGCAAATAGTGATACTTTGACTTCTTCTTTCTAATTTGTATCTCGTTGATTTGGCTCTGTTGTATTGAGCTAGCTAGAATTTCAGATATTATTTAATAGATATGAAGAGAGTGAACAGCCTTGTCTTGTTCCTGATTTTAGTGGAATTTCTTTGAGTTTCTCTCTGTTTAACTTGTTATTAGTTATTGGCCTTGCTGTATATTAATTTTATTTTATTTATGTTCTTTGTATCGATGAATCTAAGACCTTTATCATGAAGGGATGTTGGATTTTGTAGAAGGCTTTTTCAGTATCTAATGAGATAATAGTGTGTTCTTTATTCTTTCAGTTTGTTTATATGATGTATTACACTGGCAGATTCTTTTTACATTGAATCACCCTCCATCTATAGGATGAAGCTTAGGTAATCATGGTGAAGTATTGTTTGATGTGTTTTTTTAATTTGATTTGTCATTATTTTATTCAGTATTCTTGCATAAATGTTTATGAGGAAGATTGGTCTGTAATTTTCTTTCTTTTTTGTGTTTTTATGTGGTATACGTATCAGGGTAACTATGGCTCATAAATGAATTTGGCAATTAATTTTGTGAAATAATTTGTGGTCCTCTGGTATTATCTCTTCTTTGAAAGTCTGGTAGAATTCTGTAGTAAAACTTTCTATCCTTGGGTGTTTCTTGGTTGGGAGAGTTTTAATGACTTCTTCAATTTCCATTGGGGTTACATTGTTTATCTGTTCTTGGTTTAGATTTGAAATGTGGTATCTATCAAGAAATTTGCCGATTTCTTTCAAATTTTCTGATTTTGTGGAAAATAGACTTTTGAAATATGACCTAACGATTGTCTGATTTCCTCAGTGTCTGAGTAAATGTTGTTATTTTCCCCTTTTTGTTTCTGATTTTGTTAATTTAGATAGTCTATATCTGCCATTTAGTTAGTTTGGATAAGGGTTTGACTATCTTGATTTTCCCAAAGAACCAACTCTTTTTCTTATCAATTCTTCATATTGTTCTCTTTATTCCTTAGTTATTAATCTCAGCCCACAGTTTTATTATTTCCTGCCATCTCCTCTTCTTTTGTGTGTGTTTTTTACTTTTTGTTCTAGAATTTTAGGTATGCTGTTAACTCCAAATTATTTATAAAGGCATTTAATGCTATGAACGTTCCTCTTAGCACCACTTTCATTGTGTCCGATGAGTTTGATTATGTTGTGCACTCATTTTCATTGAATTTTTTTAAAAAATATTTAATTTCTTTTTTATTTCTACCTTGACCCAGTAGTTGTTCAGTAGGAAGCTTTTCAGTTTCCATGAATTTGTAGTCTTTTTGTTGTATCTGTTGTTGATATCCCGTGTTAATACATGGTGGTCTGGTAGGATGCAGGAGGGTATTTCAGTTGCCTTGTGTTTGTTGAGACTTAACTTTGTGACCAAATTTATGATCAATTCTGAAGAATATTCCATGAAACACTGAGAAGATACTATATTCTTTTTGTTTGGGTGAAATGTTCTGGAGATATCTGTTAAGTTCAATTGGTAGATGATATATGTTTTCTCTTTTGGTTATATTTTTGATTTTAAGAAATATCATTTAGTGGATTTTTCATTTGGTGAGTATGAAAAATTCTCCATCTCTTTTGGTTAAGTTTATTTTGAAAATTATTTTGTTAAATATTAGAACAACCACATCAGCTTCTTTCTTAGGAAGGGAAATCTTGTAAAATGCTTGGGATATTTTTTTCCAACTCTTTACTCTGAGGTAATGCCTATCCTTGATGTTGAAGTGTGTTTCTTTTATGAGGCAGAAGGATGAATCCTGGTTTTGTATCCATTCTGTTGGCCTGTATTTTTTTAATTGAGAAATTGACTCCATTAATATTGAGTTATTAATAACCACCAATTGTTTACTCCTGTTTTTATGTTATTGGTGGTGGTAGTGAAGGGATGTATATGTCTCTCTCTCTCTCTCTCTCTCTCTCTGTTAGATTTGTGCATAGACATTGTTTAAATTTGATTTTTTTCATGAAACATCGTGTTTTCTGCATCTATAGTGATTGAAAATTTTGCCAGGTATAGTAGTTTGGGCTGGCATTCATGGTCTCTTAGAGTCTGCAAGGTATCTGTGCAGCCCCTTCTGAATTTTAGAGTCTCCATTAAGAAGTCTGGTATAATCTTATAGGTTTACCTTTACATGTCATTTGGCCCTTTCCCCTTGCAGCTTTTAATATTCTTTCTTTGTTTTGTATATTTAGTGTTTTAATTGTTTTGTGATGGGGACATTCTTTTCTGATCTAATCTGTTCAATGTTCTGTAGGCCTATTCTTGTGCCTTTATAGTCATGTCTTTTAGGTTAGGGAGATTGTTTGTCTTCTGTTATTTTGTTAAATATATTTACTGTGTTTTTGAGCTGAGATTATTATTCTTCTATTCCTATTTTTCTTAGGTTTGGTTTTTTATGGTGTTCCAGATTTCCTAGAAGTTTTGCTTCATGACTTTTTTGTTTCATAACATTTTCTTTGACTGTTGAATATATTTCTTCTATTGAATCTTCTGTGATTTAATTTTGAATTCTGTTGGTGATCCTTGCATATGTAGTTTGTGTTTACTTACCCAGATGTTTTACTTCCTGAATTGCCTCAGTTTATGTTTTCTTTATTGCTTGTATTTTCATTTTCATGTCTTAAATAGTTTCCTTCACTGGCTTATTTGCTTGGATATGGATTTCTTTTCATTCTTGACGGGATTTGCTGATTTCCTCCAATTTTTTGGTTGTCTTTTCCATAATATCTTTAAGGGAGTTTTTCATCTCCTCTTTAAGGGCCCCTATTATCATCATAGAGTTGGTTTTAAGATTGTTATTTTCTTGTGCTTTCATTGTGTTAGAATATTTAAGGCTTGCTATAGAGGGATGTTAGGTTCTTGTGGAGTTATATTTCCTTGACTGTTGCTGTTTGTGTTCTTACACATATAATCAGGCATCTGGATTTTGAGTGGGTATAGCTGTAGGTGCCAATTTCTGGATTTGTCTTTGTTGGATGGGTGTTTTATTCCTTAGTTTATGTATCCTCTTTGGTCTTCTGGATTCTGTGGCCAGGGGTTGAATAGAGGGTCTCTGCCCAATTTGGGCACTAAACTTTTGCTGGCTTTAATGGCCTCTGTCCCAGCAGAGTGTTGATGTCCAAGTTTTGGAATGAAGTTCTGACTCTGTATGTGCATAGCCTCTGATCTGAATGGTGGTTCTCTCAGTTTCAGATGTTAGCCTGGTTTCTGGTAGAGTAGGAGTTATTTTGTGCAGACAAGAGCAGTATGAGGAACAGTCTTACTTGGGAATCAGGATGCTGACTTGGCCGCTGGGACAAGAAGAAGCTTCCTATAGAGGTGTAGGCCTGGTCATAGTAGCAAGGAACTGAGGGGTTTAGGGTTATGTTATGCAGGCATGGATGGGGCAATGTTGACAGGATTACCTGGTTATCAGGGAGCTGGCCTGGCCTCTGATGGGGTGGAAGGCTTTGAAGGTTTTTGTCAGAGGTGTGGACAAAGTCAGCATGTACTAGAGATACAGGAGTCAGTCTGGGTTTTTGAGTTACGATTCTTCACCTTCTATTCCTATTATTCTTAGGTTTGGTCTTTTTATAGTTTCCCTGATTCCTGCAAGTTTCATTTTAGGAAATTTTTAAGTTTAGCATTTTCTTTGACCAATGAATCTATTTCTTCTATTGTGTCTTCAATGCCTGCAATTGTCTGTTCCACCTCTTGTATTCTGTTGGTGATTTTTTGTGTCTGTAATTCCTGTTCCCTTACCTGGAGCCTCCATTCCCAGAATTTCATCAGTTTGTGTGTTCTTTATTGCTTCTATTTTGATTTTCATGTCTTGTATATAGTTTCCTACACTTGTTTGCTTTTCTTAACTTTCTTGGCATTCATTAAGGGATTTATCAATGGCCTCCATTGTTTGTTGTCTTTTCCTCTCTATTTTTAAGAGTTTTTCTTCAATTCCTCATTAAGTATCCATATCAACTTCATAAAGTTGGTATTTAGGTCATTTTCTTGTGCTTCAGCTGTTCTTAGAACATTCAAATCTTCCTATTGGAGGATAGTTGGGCTCTTGTGGTGCCATTTTGTCCTGATTGTAGCTGATTGCATTTTTATGCTACTATTTAGGCATCTGGGTTTGGGTTGATTGTAGATCTAGCATCAGATTTCTAAGTTTGTCTATGTTGGACAGGTATGTTTATCTTTTGTTTCCCTTTCTTTGTTGGCTTTCCAGTCTTTGTCTTATGGCTTTCTGGTGGCTGGCAAGATCTCTGATCTAGTAAGGTGTTTCTCTGTTCAAGTTGAGAGCTGGCCTTCTGCCAGTTAGCAGAAGGGCTCTATTCTGACTGGTGTGGCCTGCACCTGTTCTGTCTGGTTTTATCTGTACCTGAGCAGCAGAAGTCTACCAGGGTTGGAAACAGGGCTCAGCAGTGGTGCGGGTGATGAGGTAGGAAGGTGAGGACATAAAAATGTGTCTTTGAGGACAGAATCTAGGGAGTAGGACATTTCATCTGGCAAGTGGGTCACTCACCTTTTCTGACTGGTTTGATGTGCATTGGAGAAAAAGAAATCTCTGCACTTTTTTAAATACTATTTTTACTACCCAATTAGTTGTTTAATCATTATAATCATATTTTCTAGGTTGTTAGCCCATGTAAAAAACACAAAACAATGAGGGTTGATTATTTCAAAAGCCTGTTCCATCATTTGCTTCCTGCAGAATATAAAATAGGATAA
Source organism: Dicrostonyx torquatus (assembly GCA_028555095.1). NCBI lineage: Eukaryota > Metazoa > Chordata > Mammalia > Rodentia > Cricetidae > Dicrostonyx > Dicrostonyx torquatus. Next base: position 6,270,579 of record JAQHUG010000070.1, on the reverse strand, counting down.
TAGAAGATTATATGAACTTATTTACTTGACAGAGTCTATTTTAGCCAGATGGTTTATAAAACCTCAGGGGAACATATAGATATTATATTTGTGTTTGAATTACAAAATAATAGAATACCACATCGAAAGTAAGCTGCATTTTAGTTAGATAAATCAATTAAATATAGATTTTTTTTGTATTGGAGTACATCATTTCTGTAATATAGTTTTTGGCTATTCTTGTAAGATTAAATTTCACAATTTCAAAGTAATATAGTTTATTATATTATCAGAAAATAAGTTCTGTGGATTTTGACCTGGAAAAATACTCCATTGACTTTTAAGTTTATCTAGCATGCTTAATGCTCTAACTGTTTTCTTTTCTCTTTGCATAAAATGGGCTTTTGGAAGTTGGGAGACTAACACCAAGTAAGGTACAGACTTCACACTATTTCCTGCCCCTTGTGAACTTGCTGCCCAGTGTTATTGATATTCTTATAAAATTAAAGTTATGAAGATTTAATTAGTCATTAATTTAATGACTTTAGTTTATACTTTGTAGGAATGCTATTATATAATTTAATCTTCCTATGTGTCTCTGTCTCATTTTCTGTTTTAGTTTACAAGTACCAACTTTGAAATTACTTACTTATTCCTTAAAATAAATATTATATATGCTTATGAAATATTTTTAAACTCGTTATTCAAGTAGAGATCTACATGTGCTTTTTTTTAAATGTAGGCATTTTACTCAAATTCTATCTCTCAGCCATGTTCATATTTCTAGAATTTCTACAACCTCATTAATAGTCCTCTTCAGTTTTTGCTCCCAATTAACCTTTTATAGTTTCTTGAATGCATAAAACATTGCACTTCCTATGATTTCCATTTTTATCTTACTAATAACATTTTTCATCTCCATCCTTTGATGTCAAATCTAATTATTTTGAGATTACTATCATCTTGTTGTAAAACTACTGTTTTAGAGAATTTCTTCCCATCAAATCCTAAAATTTACTTTATTATTGTTCATTGCTTAAAATCAGTTATATGCTCTAACCCCAATTCTCTTTGTAAACAGACTCATCATCTTCATATCAATAAACAAATGATTCTACAAATATCTCTAGGTGAACTTCAGTTTCATCATGCTGGATTGTTTTATAACTACACATGCATTTGTACACAAATTTTTTCCATATGATTGTACATAAATATAAAATGATACAATATTCAAGAATATATATATATATATATATATATAAATACACATATATAAATTTTTGTATGCTAAATAAAGATTTGAATGTAAATCTAGCTGTTGGGCATGAACTGTACTAAAACATCAAGAATACTGCCTGGTTTAATTTTTTTTCTTGGTTTTCAAGACAGGGTTTCTCTGTGTTACCATCATAACTGTACTAGAACTAGCTCTTGTAGACCAAGCTGGCCTCGAATTCACAGAGATCTGCCTGCCTCTGTCACCCGAGTGCTCGTTTTAAAGGTGTGGGCCACCACTGCCTGGTACCTGGCTTAATTTTTAATGAAACATTATTCCAAAAACACTATGACTGGTTACATTTTACAAGCAAGAAAGTTATTTATATCATAGTGTTTACCTGTACATTATGGTAATCACTTTCTATGATTTTTATCTTACTATTCACCCCATTGCTGCTCTGCATTTGTTTCCTTATGCTTTCCATCCCTCCTCTTGACCTCTTACTTCCAAATGTCCCATAATCTCCCATGTAGTGCCAAGACAAGTATATTTCTCAAATATCCTAAACAGTTTCTGTTTTACCTTCTTTGCACACATACTTTAATATTTCATGATTTATGATTTTTAAGCAAAATTCACTTCACAAATGCCTTTTATAAGCCTGATATGTCTAACAATTTATTTCAAAAGTATATGCACAGACAGTATATCTATTTATTCAGATATTTATATTGTTATACCAAGGATTGGACCCAATGCATCTGAAATGACAGACAGACAATCATTTTTTCACTAACTTATTTCCTAGCCCATACTTTTGCTTGTTGGTGTCCTTTGCTGGATGTGTTTACTTTTTTACTAATCATTTGAGAATTCCATACAGTTTTTGCCTTTGTATATTTTATTGAGGAAGGAAAAAGAACCCCATTATACATATTTGGGAAAACAAATAGGAAACAATTCAACATATTGTCTTCTTTAACTCCTTGAGAGAATTGAGTTTATAAAGTTCTGTGGGATCACAACTGATAACGCTCATTTGCACAATGTTTCAATGTAGTCACTAATCAAGATCACTAACTGCTATAGTGGGCATGGGTTGTCTCAAGAGAATAGATCTCCTTTGGTGGGAGGGCCATGCTTAAGGCTCCAGAAGAACCACATAGTCCTAGACTCTTTTCTTCCATTTGAATTGGAAGAGAAACTCTTTAATCTTGTACCCTTCTCTTCCTCTGGATCTGGCAGAAGCTCTGATTGCTGTGGAATAATGCTTTTTTACACTGTAAAGATTTGTCACTTACATTTATTTAATAAACATTGATCAGCCAGTAACTAGGCAGAAAGTATAGGCAAGGCAATCAGACTAAAATAATTCTGGGAAAAGGAAAGGTGAAGAGTCAGTCACAAGCCAGAGGAAGCAAGATGACAATGCCTCTCTGATAAAAGGTACTACACACATTGCTAAATGTAGATAAGAAATATAGGTTAATTTAAGCTAGAAGAGCTAGTTAATAAAAAGCCTGAGCCAATAGGTCAAACAGTTTATAATTAATATAAACCTCTGTATATTTCTTTTTGACTGAACAGCCATGGTACAGGCAAGAGGGCATAAAATCCCGTCTATCCTGATGACCACTTACTTTTCCTCGATTCTTCAGTGTAGGTTTCATTTCATGTGAGAAAGCAACTGGAGACACCATTGCTTTATTGTCTAATAATATTGTATCTAGATATAGAATAACCTGCCAAACTGTCTCCCAAAGTAGCACTCTACTTTTTATATCTACTCCCAACAAGTAATAGAAATCCCTGTAGCTCCAAATACTCAAGCATTTGTTGTTATCTGTTGTATGGATTTTAGCCAATCTGACAGACACCACTGTCCTTTATTGATGTTTATTTATTTATTTATTTTTCTCATCCATGATTTAATAATTATTAATAAGTCTCCATGTCATTATATGGGAGCTGATGGTCCTGAGAAAAAAATGGTCTGATCACATCACTAATTTCCTTTGACATTTGAAAGTTAATTTTGTGATATTGAATTGCAAGAAGAAACTTGATATAAAATTACATATGCAGAGTTAAACAAAAACAGATACTAGGACTACAAGAGAACACACAGATGAAGCAATCTATGCAGTGCTGGCTGATAGAATTTTCATGGTCACTTAGGTGATGTGCAGTGATGTCAGCAGAAAGCAAACTTTCAAACATTCTTCATAAGTGAATTGGAGTTGTGATTTGCTGATTCTTCTATATCTGATTTCATCAGCACAGGGCTTGAGTCTTGCTAGTTCATCATGTGTGAACATAATCTATAACAAATCACTTCATAA
>JAQHUG010000070.1:6252385-6263468 GCA_028555095.1 Dicrostonyx torquatus | reverse complement strand
TAAAAAACATTCCCAGCTCACAGTGGAACAAGTCCCAGTTCTCTGCAAAGTCAGTTAATTTCTCATCCCCTTCTGGTATGTGCTGGACATACCCCCCCCATTTTGAATTTGTGTACATGTGTGTGTATGTGTGTGTTTGTGTGTGTATTTTAACTATTTGGGATTTATTTTTGTAATTTTCGTTTTAGATTACAATAAGTTATGTCATTTTCTCCCTTCTATTCCTCCTTCTAAACCATACCATGCACACCCCACCCCCTGCTCACTTTCAAAATATCCAGCATAACTTAGTTTCCAGCAGGTTTTTCTTTTTCTTTCTTATCTCACTTGAGACCTCCTGGGATTTCCTCTGCCCAGTTACTGTGGTAATAAGTATGGTAAAGTATTTGTTGGTGTCATCTATGTTCAGATGACATTTAGGCAACCATGGGTGTAGTTTGTAACATTTCTAGGATACCCAGTCCCATAGCAAACTCCCCATTTCTCTGGCTCTGACAATATGTTCATGCCCATTTCTACAATTATCCCTGACCCTTGGTTGCAAGAGTTGAGAAAAAGATGTGTCAGATGGGAATGAGGACTACAAACCTGCTTTCTTTTATTAGTTGTAGGGTTTTGTAATAATCAATGTCTGTTTCGTAAGTAAGTTTACTCAATGAGGGATGAAGATGACACCTACCTGTAAGATAAGGTTAAATTATTAGAATGTAGTTAGTGAGCATGCTGGTTTGTTAGAGTTGGGGTTGTAGGTTCAACTCCAAGATCTATGGACTTTCTAGTGCTGGGTAGTTGGTTAGGTTTCTAGTGCTAGTTATGATTTCCCTATTGAGTGGAACCAGAGTCCAATTAGAGCTATTGGTGCTCCTACTAATGCACTATTAGGCTTATCTAACCATGTTAGACATTGCTGTGGATCATAGGCATCATAGCTGAGTAGGGCTATTGGTAGTTTCCCTCCATTGGAAAATTGCATGGTGCCTTCTGGTGCCATGAAAGTTGGCCCTCAATGAGGGGGCATCTGATTCAGTCTCTGTTCAGGTTGTCTAGTCCCTGTATCTAAAGTCTATTTTATCTTCAGCAATAAGGATTCAGTACCCACGACTGAGAACCAACTAAGGGCAATAATGTGCTTACGATTTGGAAGTGTCTTAGACAACCCCCACCAACAGCTTAAAATAAAGCTTCTCAGACCTTATGATTAATTTTTTTTTAGCTGGACAATGGCTCTTGTGGCAGCCTTATCATCCTAGATGGAAAAGTTTCATTTAAATTATATATGTTTATTAATATAACCACTTACATATTTTATAACTTTTAAGGTACATAATCAATATTAAGATTCCTTATGATTTTTTCAGATACTCCTATTGTTTTTTTATTCTCCTTCCTTTTTTTGTACATAGCTACATCTCTGCACATAGTTGGGCCTCCCGATATCTCTCACTTCACTGATCCAGTCATTGTATACAGCTATTTGTTCACCCATTGCACCAACAGTTCCCATCACACAATGGTCTTTTTTAGTTTCTGTTTACTGCAGGCACTCCAGGATATGTACTCATATCTGACAATTGGAAATAGGACTCTCATATGAGAGAGACTATGCGACTTCGATATTCAGGATCTGGTTTACATAAACAGATTCTTTTCTAGTTCCATCCATTTACCAATAGTTACCATTTAAAAGGCACCTGATTCTTAGGATTGAGATATTTATTAGATGGTATTCAGTTCTTGGAGGGAGCACTGCCAACCCATTTGAGTTTTAAACTATGAATGTATTTTGAGATATCAACTAAAGTGCATTTTTTTTTCTAAAGTAGTTAATAATATGACATTCCCAGATATCCTTATTGTTATTTACTGTCCTCCTTCCCTCCTTGACTATTTTTATAATAGTCAAGATGTTAGAACAACTTAATGTTCACAAATGAATTGTAGGTAAAATACAGTACACACAATGACAAAATGAAGCAGTTTTCTGACAAAAAAGATGCTGCATTTCATAACAAGAAGTTTGAATCTAAGCATATTTTCTTCAGAGTGTAAAGTACCAAACAAAGAAAAATCTCATTCCTCTGTAAAATCTAAGATTTATAGGAAAATTTATAGGGTAGTGAGGTGTTGAAAGATATTATTATAAGACCTTCAACAAAATTGTAAGCATAAGAAATCTAATGTATAACTTACTGATTACTTTTAACAATATAGTAATAAAGACATGAAATCTATAAGATAGTAGATCTAAAATTATTGTCACAGAGTGAGAAGAGAGAAATGCATTCTATAGATGCTAGTCACCATAATTATGGTGATTATTTCATGATATGTGTGTTGAAAGAAAATTTTATGCTCTAAGCATTCTCATTTCTTCCAGTTCTGTATCATCAAAACTGAATAAAGGAAATAATAGGCCTTCATTGACAAAAGGGACCTGAAGTCAAAGCAATCAGCAATAGCAGAAACAAAGCAGTTAGTAAATGGAGCAAGTTGTTCATATAAGAAAGTATTTTTCACAATAGCTATTGCTTACAATTATTGTTATCACTTGGGACAAGACTTAACAGTGTCAGTATTTATTGAGTCTACGACCAAAAATTTCTCAGCAAAGTAACGTGTCAAATTGTCTTGATAAAGGGGGAATACATCATACATCCTTTGAGAATATGAAGTCTGGCTCAAAGAAAGCCTTACCTGGACACATGCTCTGATGGTTTTATTTGAAGTAGCAAAAAATTTTGCATGTTTTTCCAGGATTAACACATAATGAATGAGGAGTGGCTGCTCATTTTCACTGTGGTGGGGATTGGGCTAAGAGAGAACACAGATGTTATACTTTGGCAGACAGTTGGTACCTTTTCCTGTTTGGGACTCAGGATGATTATCTTGATTCTGGATGTGACCCAAACTTCACTGAGTGTCTGGCATAATTTAGCTAAGCAGATAATGCAAATGAAGTCCCGTTTATAACAAGGTCGCATGTAAAATGATGGTTAATATGGTCTGGGAATCCTTCATGAATAACGTGAACTTTCCCATGCAAAGAGGTATGCTTTGCTCTTTGATGATTAAAAGCTGTTTGTCGAACAGAAAGCTGTACACTGGGAAATATTCTTACTTATACAATATGGTTCCTCTGGATGCTGAAACCAGGTTGCATATTATACAGTGACATTATTCATTTAGATTTTATTTTATGTTCAGTGTTCATGATACCACATTATTTTGATAACTTTAGTTCAAAATTATTATATATTCATACACTTTTACCTTCTTAGTATTTGAAATTATATTCATTTCTTATTGAGAATAGATTTTCTTTTATTTTACTGAAAATGGGTTCTTTCCTCATACAATATATCCTGGTTATAGTTTCCTCTCCCTCCACTCCTATTTCCTTCCCATCTCCCATCCCATCTGGGTCCACTCCCATTCTGTCTATCATTAGAAAAGAACATTATTCTAAGAGAAAACAATCAGTTATTATGCAATAAAATAAAATAACTTAAAACAAAATCTATCATATCAATGATGTACAAAGCAACCCAACTGAAGGAAAATTTAGAAGAACAGGCCCAAGAATCAGAGATTCAGTTTGCTCACTCAAGAGTCCAATAAAAACACTTAGCTAAATATTGTTATAGATACACAGAGGACTTGGTGCAGACTTGTGTAGGCTCTGTGCTTGCCTTTTCAATCTCAATGAGCTCATGTGTGCCCTGATGGGTTTATTCAGAAGATCTTCTTATACTAGTACCCTTCATCACCTCAGGGTCTTACATTTTTGTCACCCAATTCTTGTTTGGGGCTCCTTGAGCTCTGAGGGATTTGATAGAGACATACCATTTACACACTCTCTCCATATAATGTCTGGCTCTGGGTCTCTGTATCTATCTAGTGGCAGAGAAAGCTTCTCTGATAATTTCAATAAGTCCCAGTCTATTAGTATAGCAAAATATCTTCTGGAGTCCTTTTTATTGATATGTTTTAAAGATCAGTAGTATTTGGTTTTACCCTAAGACTTTAGGCTATCTAGTCTCAGGTTCTCAGTTACCCAAGTAGTGTTCAGCATGGGTCCTATCTCAGGGAGTGGTCCTATGTCAAATCAGACATTGGTTGACTACTCACCTTGCTTATCTTGCAAGCAGGACAGATTGTAGGTCAAAAGTTTTGTGTCTGGTTTTGTGTTTATGTTTCTCTTTTGGTAGCCAACAGAGTACCTTCCCAAGCAAAGACACTAGAACACAGGGAAAAAGGCTCCATGTAGGTAGCAGCTGGACTTCTCCATGTTAAATGAGTTATGAAGACTCTTGCCCTAGGCATGAGGCCCTTCTGTCACTTGGCAGAGAGAAAAACATCCTGGGTTCCTTGAGGATTTTGTGTAATCCCTTTGGCCAACAACTCAATTGAGTGCAACCCAGTCCGAATATTGGAAAACTGGTTTGGTAAGAAAATATGGTCAGTTGAGACTCCATACCCTCATTATCAGCAGACCTTGTTGGGATCACCTTCATATATTTTAGGAAGTTTCCACCGCATAGGTTTCCGTATCATCCCTCAAATGCCCCTCAGTTCCAGTTGTCTGGATTCTCTCCCTCAAGCTTGTCTTCCTTCACCCTCCCAATCTGATCCTTATCTTCTCACCCTCACTCACTCTGAGTCCACATGTAAAGTTTATTCTATTTCTCCCTCCCATAGAGATTTATGTATACATCCTAAACTCTTCCTTTATACCTAACCTCTCTGGGTCTATGAATTGTATCTTGGCAATCATTTATTTACTTAATGGTTAATTTTTGCATGTCAGTGAATATATACTATATTATCTTTCTGGATCTGGGTTGCCTCATTCAGAATGATTTTTTTCAAGTTCCATCTATTTGCCTTCATACTTCATAATGCTCTTGTTTTTAACACCTGAGTAATACCTCAATGTGTAAATGTACAACGTTTTCTTTATACACTCTTCCATTGAGGAACATCTAAGATTTTTCCAGTTTGTGGCTATTATTAATAAAGCAGCAATGAATGTGATTGAGAATGTGTCCTTATGATAGGATGAAGTGTCCTTATATGCCCAAGCATGGTTTGTATAGCTAGATCTTGAAGTAGATTGATTCCCAATCATCTGAGGAAAGAAATGCCAGACTGATTTCTGTATTGATTGTATAAATTTACACTCCAACAATTAATGAATGAGTATTTTCATTACTTCATATCAATGCCAGCATTAGTTATGACTTGTTTTATAGATCTTAATTGATCTGATGGGTGTAAATTGGGATCTTAATAACAGTTTCCTTTTTCCCTGTTCTTCCAAGTTTCTCCTCACCTCTCCTCCCATCAGGATCCACACCCATCTTTTCCCCCATTAGAAAACAAACAAATAGGTACCTAAGGAATACTAATAAAATAAAATAAAATTAATAAAATAAACAAATCAAGATTTGTCAAAACAAAATAAATAAAAAAATAAGAAAAAGATACAAAGAAAAAGCAGAAGAAACACATAAAGATACAGAGACACACATTTTCACAATGCAGGAGTTCAATAATAACACAAAACTGGAAGCCCTACTGTATATGCAAAGAACCTATAAAATAGGTTAAATATAATAGAAATAAAAAAGAACTATTAAACAGTCCTGACAACAATATGAGACAAGAGGCTTCAAATATATGGTTGAGTTTGTTTTCTGTTGGCCATCTACGACTGGGCATACAGCCTATCCTTAAAAGTGGATTTTTTTCCAAGTGAGAGTTTTCTGGAAAAAATTAAATTTTCATTTTTAATTGGGGATATTCATTTTCAATATGGAGATAACTTCTCCAATTAATCTGCCTCAGTTTTTATGAGTTCATATGTGGTACCAGCCCTGCTGTGTCTAGAGGGTCTTTATTCCTTTGTGTCTTTCATTCTTCCTGGTATTTACACTTTTTTTCTGTCTCCTATTCTGCAGAGTTCTCTGATCCTGTCTTCAATGTGACTGAGATTCTCTCCTCCATCTGTTATATTCTTTTTGTGAGCCTTATTTCTGAGTTTCCTCTTTGAGTTCCTAATTTTATTTTCATTTCCAGTTTTCTTTCAGTTTTCTTTATTGATCCCATTTCCATTTGCAAGATTAGATCTGTTTTCCTCATCTCATTGCACCATTTTTGTTCATTTGTTTATTCTGTTGTTTGGTTATTTTTTGTTTGTTTCATTTTGGTTTGTTTTTTTTTCAAGACAGGGTTTATCTGCGTAGGCCTGGCTATCTTGTAGCTCCCTCTGTATCTGTGTCTCCTTGCTGGGTTTAAAGTCATGTTCCACCACTGTTAGGCACTGTTCAGTTTTTTCATAGATTTCTTTAATGGCTTTATTTATTTCCTCTTTAACTTCCTCTAACTAGTCAGAAAGGCTATTTTGAAGACTTGTGGTCCAACTATATTTTATTTTTCAGGACCCATTGTAGTACAGTTTGGGGCTTCAGTGAGGATGTATTGTCTTGACTGCTACTGATTATGTTTATATACTGGTGTCTAGTCACTTAGGTATGGAGATAAACAAGAGAGAGGAAGGCTGTGGATGCATAACAGGAAGGATGAGAGCGACATATACTACCAGGATCCGCTTAGTTCCTGAGACAAGCCAGAGAGGGAGAAGAGGTAACAGCCAGTAGTTTGTTGTATACTGAGGATGAGACTACAGGATTTGATGTGGAAGAAAGGAGGGAATATGAAATTAAGATGTAAGAGCTAGTAAATAAGAAGCTAGAGCTAATGGGATAAGCAGCGATTTTAATTAACATAGTTTCTATGTGATTATTTTGGGTTGAGCAGCTGGGAACAAACAAGCGGCACTTCCTCCAACAGTGTTTTGCTACTTTACATCACATATATTGATTCACTTGGGGTCATGATAGTGTGACCTTAAAAGAATTTGGACATTTATCCATCTCCATGATTTGCTGTCCTTTCCATAAATGCAGACAGATAATATTGAGTAAGAGTTGGGAGGGTATTTAGATATGGTGGTATTACATGGTTCCTTCTTGGTGTAGTTACCATTTTTTTGGGGTTTTTTTTTTTTTTTTGAGACAGGGTTTCTCTGTGGCTTTGGAGCCTGTCCTGGAACTAACTCTTGTAGATCAGGCTGGCCTCGAACTCACAAAGATCCGCCTGCCTCTACCTCCTGAGTGCTTGTATTAAAAGCATGCGCCGCCACCACCCTGTGCTGTTTTGATTTTAAAAGATATTCAACAGTCACACATTCTTTTTTCTCATATAGTGTTAATATCATATTCCTAATGACATGTCTATTTCTCCTTAGGTATTCTTTCACTTAAGTTTCCCCAGTGCTCACCTGGTTGGGGTAACTTCATCTGTAAAAATTTGTCAAGAAGTCCTTAAGATTGCAGTATTATCTGCATTCTAGTATTGAGCTGTTTTCTTCAGTCTGTGACAAAATCGACCTTCACATACTTAAATTACATCTTAGTCTAGCTTCATGTAGTGAACAATTGTCTTTGCAAATACAGCTTCACTTTACACTTAGAAACTGACCGCACAGTGCAGGCCAAGGTAACTTCTTTCTATCTCATGGTCTTCTTTTGATGATTCAGTCTACTATGAAAGTGCAGACAAGAAGGCAAAAGCATCCAACTCCTACCAGGTAAAGCTTGACCAAAGAGAAATGGAGGAGTGCATATATATTTCAGATTTCCCACCTGCAGGCAAATACTTTAAGGAAGGGTTCTGAACACCCGTTGGGAAGGTTACTTTTTGTGCTCCGAGTGGCACCTGAATAATGTACCACAAGGCTTTAAATTCCTCTCTGCCTATTCTTTGTATTGCTTCTCTTCAGCACCCAAATAATTTCACTTTCTAGTATAGGTGTGCCTCAGGGTCCCATTTTCAGAAAACCACAGCTTGAGTCAGAACAAAATTTATCATAAAGGAGAGATTGCAATATAGTTCAAGAAAGCTATCACTTCTCAGTTATGTGGTAATAATAAATATTATCATGCTTATGGTATAAAAGAATGAGGAAGCTAAGCATGATGATAATGCTAGATTTGACTATTAAAATATAAGATGAAAGGATATGCCAGATAACTGTGCCCACGAGACGGTCTTAGAGTGCAGTTCTTTATAAAAACTAATAAGGAATGCTCTAAGATAACAGTATATGTGCGAGGCAGCAAGGTGCCTGCATTCTAGAGCACATTGTTCACAGTGACACTGAGTTTGTCATTAGCTCAATTAGAGTTTCAGAATCCTCGATAAGAAGTGAGGTTATTTAAACTCTTTCCATGTCGGCAACAAAATAAGTGTGATTACTATTGCGGCAAGCAAGGTTGAACTGGAAAGTAGGAATCAATTCTAAAACACAGCAGGATACACCCTGATAACCAAAAATTGATGACTTTTTCAAATAAGGAATAAAAAAAGATTTAAGAACAAATTAATGACAGTTTCATTTATTTTCTAACTCTGGTCCAATTATGAGTCAGAAATCATCATTAGGTACTCCGGCAGCAGAGGAGTGGGTGCCCGAACTAACTTGCCCCATAGTTACTTTGTTGAATATCTTAATCGTCACCATAGAAATTTCGCATGATGGATGGAGATAGAGCCAGAGACCCACATTCACATCAGAGCAAGGGATCGAGCTACCAAGGTCCAGAGGAAGAGCAGAAGGAGGGAGAAGATGAGCAAGGAAGTCAGGACCGTGAGGGACTGGCCCACCAACAGAGACAGTGTGCTCGATCTATTGGGAGCTCATCAAATCCAGCTGGACCAAGACTGAATGAGCATATGACCTAACTGGACCCTATGAATGTGACTGCCAGTGGGGACTGACTGAGAAACCAATGATAATGGCACCGGGACCTAGCTCTTCTGCATGTATTGGCTTTTTGGGAACTTATTCTATATGGATGCACATCTTCCTAGACCGAGATGGAGGTGGGAGGGCCTTGGGCTTCCCATAGGGCAGGGTATTCTGCCCCATCTTAAAGAAGCAGAGGGAGGGTGGTGGGGTAGTGGGGAAGCGGGAGGTCCGGGAACAAGGGGAGTAAATGTAAATTTTTCTTTTAACAATAATAATAAAAAAAATGGTAACTACAGCCAGGCAGTGGTGGTGCAAGCCTTTAATCCCAGTACTTGGGAGGCAGAGGCAAAGGGAACTCTGTGTGTTGGAGGTCAGCTTGGTCTATAGAGTGAGTTCGAGGACTGGCTCCATAGCTACTAGAAACTCTGTCTCGAAAAACCAAATAAATACATAAATAAGTAAATAAATAAATAAATAAAATAAAAATAATAAAACCAAGTTACAGATAGGATTGAAAGAATGCTATTTACATGTATTCAGATACATTATGGGGACAAAAGTAATAGAATGAGAACCAATAATATTATGGAAAATTAGAAAAACTAAAAGTCCTGTCACTGTAAAACTTAAAAATAAGTTATATGGGAAAATAATCCAGGTAAATAAGAATTAATGTGGTAGAATTCTGAACAAACCCTTCCATTCTGCTCATCATCTTAACTGGAGTCTGCTCATACACAGAAGAAAGGGATTCTCAGGAAGCTTTATAGAGAAAACTTCAGAAACATATTGTTTGCTCAGTCATCATCAGAATATGTTCAAGTTGAAACTAAGTGTCTTTATGGACTTCTTCCTACCAAATGTGTGCAAACAGAAAATCATGAAGAATCAATTATGGGAGTGGAATTTAATGCCTAAGAAAGTAGTGCAATAGTCCATAGTAATATTCAAAGTCAGATTAGAGAACTGAATGTGTAAATTAGAGTATCATTACATAATTCAACAATATGAAATACATCATCTATTGATTCTTAACCCATGAAATAAAGTGCTTGAGAAATGAGTCAGAGATTGATTGACATATTCTTTAGCTATTATTTCCAAAATGAAAAACATGCCTTATTATTATTAATGTTTGCTATACACTATTACACCAAGTGACCTGACCTTTTGTCAGAAATGTGGGAGACGCTGCCATTGTGTGATTGTGTGTCTCCTGGTGGAGTTAAACATAAGTACTCAATCGAAGGAACCATGTATGGGGCATTCTTGCCCAAAGGTTTAACCAGTAGCTAATTACTGAGAATTAGTTGAATAAGATTTTAAGTGTTCTACAAAATAATTAAAGTGGGCTACTTTCAAATATCAGGATGATCATCATATTAGATGTCAAAATAATTAAGTCAGCATTCCAAAAAAAATTAAATACAAGGTAGTAAAACTAAATGCCACACATGAATATTGATTCAATCCTGTATGCAAAACACACCTAAAGATGTATTTAACAGAACGGGAGATGTTAGGTGTTGATTATATACTAGGCAATGTTGTAACAATGCTAAATGTGTTATTATCTGAATATATATAACATGTATTATTGTCAAGTGGGATTGAATCTACTTTTTTATGGAATACACATAAAAATCAAAATATAAAATGTCATAAAGTTTAAGCCATTAAAGTTCCATCGAAATGAATATATGCATGTATTATATGTGTGAGTATATTACAGAATTAATAAAGAGAAGAGAGAATGATTAAAAGTTAACAATAACTGAATGTAAGTAAAACATGTAATCTCATTTATTACATTGTTATATATTCAAAATTTCGTAGTTGAGAAATTCTGAAATTATAGGGAGTATTTCTATGTTGAGGAAATAGATCAATGAGTAATCTGCTATCTTGAAAGGACAGCAAATATAACATTGTTAATATCCTCAGAAGATTTTAGTGGAGTAATCATTTGCTGAAATACACTATTTTTCTGGTGGATGAGGAAGAGTAACGAAGTACTTGGAACACTGATAGGAGTTTATCTATTCATCGAAAGCAGCTTTTATTTGAAGGAGCAAGAACCAAAGAAAAAGACATATTCAATGCCAAAACTGAAAAAAAAAATCATTACCTTTAATTTCTTAGTTGCATTATTGTTAAAGTATTTTATATCACTTTTATTTTATTTTATGAAATATATAAAATTTTAACACTTTATTGTGAATTTTATAATTTTTGTTTTGTTTTGTTTTTTGGTTTTTCGAGACAGGTTTT
>JAQHUG010000070.1:6164163-6177143 GCA_028555095.1 Dicrostonyx torquatus | reverse complement strand
TTTTCAGTCTGCCCCCATTGGCAGCCACATTCAGAGTCCAGTTTGATCACATGCTCCTTCAGTCCCAGTCGAGCTGGCTTTGGTGAGCTCCCATTAATCAGGCACACTGTCTCAGTGGGTGGACTAAGCCCTAGCGGTCCTGACTTCTTTTCTCATATTCTCCCCCTTTCTGCTCTTCACCTGGACCTTGGGAGCTCAGTGCAGTGCTCCAATGTGGGTCTGTGTCTTTATCTCCATCTGTCGCTGGACAAAGTTTCTATGATGATATTCAAGATAGTCATCAGTGGCAGGGTCCTTGGGCCACCAGGAGTCCCTGTTCCTGTGTTGAGATCAAAGATCCAGCAGGGTAAGTTTGTGTGTGCCCTGCCAGAAGATCCCCAGAAGGGAGTGCGGGCACCTCCAGGCCCTGCTGCTGGGGCTACTTTGTTCCACATGACCCTGCCCTGCCCCTGCAAGTTTGCCCTTTCCTCTTCAGGGTCCTTGGCCCACCAGGAGTCTCTGTTGCTCTGCTGAGGTCAGCTGTCCATGGGGGTGTCCTTAGATCCACCAGCACAACCAGCTCCAGTACCCTGAGTCCCTAAAAGAGGACAGACCAAAAAAATTCTCCAAGTACACTGTCACTCACAGCAAAGATTGGATCAAGATAACAAGACTCTCCTGGCTGTATTTGAAGGAAGAGCTGGGCAGGCGCCAATGCAAGAAGAATTCCTCCAACAACATGAAAAGCATCATGACAACGCCAGCATTCATTGATCACCGAACAAGAAGACTTGAACATCCTATTCCAGAAAAAGTAGAAGAAATCAACGTTAAAAGTGAATTATGAAAATAATATTGGCTCTTAAACAGGATGTGAAAAACTCCTTTAAAGAAATGAAAGAGAAGACAAACAAAAGTTAGAGGAAATAAATAAAGCTCTCAAAGATACCCCCCCAAAAGCAATTAAAAAGGTAATAGAAACAGTTCAAGAATTGAAAAATGAAATGGAGGTAATGAAGAAAACAAAACTGAGAGAAGGCTGGACATGGAAAATCTGGGTAAACAAACAGGAACTACAGAGACAAGTATAACCAACAGAATACAAGAGATGGAAGAAAGAATCTCAGATGCTGAAGAAACTATAGAGGAAATAAACTTATTGATTAAAGAAAACAACAAATCCAACAAATTCTTAACACAAAAAAATCCAGGAAATCTGGGACACCATGAAAAGATCAAACCTAAGAATAATAGGGGTACAAGAAGGAGAAAAATTACAGCTCAAAGGCCCAGAAAATATATTCAACAAAATTATAGAAGAAAAACTTTTCCAACCTAAAGAAGGATATTCCTATGAAGGTACAAGAAGCATACAGAATACCAAATAGACTGGATCAAAAGAAAATCTCCTCACCATATATAATCAAAACACAAAACATACAGAATAAAGAAAGAATATTAAGAGCTGCAAAGGAAAATGATCAAGTAACATATAAAGGTAAACCTATCAGAATTATACCTGACTTCTCAATGGAAACCATGAAAACCAGAAGGTCTTGGATAGATGTGCTGCAGACACTAGGAGACCATGGATGCAAGCCCAGACTACCATACCCAGCAAAGCTTACATTCACCATTGATGGAGAAAATAAGATATTCCAGGACAAAAACAGATTTAAACAATACATATAGCCACAAACCCAGCTGAATAAGCATATGATCAAACTGGAGTCTCTGAATGTGGCTGCCAATGGGGGCAGACTGAGAAGCTATCGATAACGGAACTGGGACCTATCTCTTCTGCATGTATTGGCTTTTTGGTAAACCTAGTCTATTTGGATGTACACCTTCCTAGGCCAGGATGGAGGGGAGATAGCCTTGGACTTCTCACAGGGCAGGGTAGCAGCAGATTGAAACCACTCTCTTGTGTGATGGTCTGTCTGTCATTCGCCTAACTTGTGCCTTCCTGGTACCAAGACGCTGATTCTCCCATTGTCTGAGGGGCTCCCCTGAGCCGGTCTTTGGCAGGTATTGGCATAAAAACAGAGACATTGACCAATGGCATTGAGTCAAAGACCCGGATATTAATCCACAAACCTATGAACACCTGATTTTTGACAAAGGAGCTAAAATTATACAATGGAAGAAAGAAAGTAACTTTAACAAATGCTGCTAGCATAACTGGATATCAACCTGTAGAAGAATGAAAATAGATCCATATCTATCACCATGCACAAGACTCAAGTACAAATGGATTAAAGACCTCAATATAAATCTGACCACACTGAACCTAATAGAAGAGAAAGTGGGAAGTAGCCTACAACAATTGGGCACAGGAGCCCACTTCCTATGTAAAACCCCAGTGGCACAGACAATACAAACAACAATAAATAAATGGGACCTCCTGAAACTGAGAAGCTTCTGTAAAGCAAAGGACACAGTCATTAAGACAAAAAGGCTCCTAATATTCTTTAAAGAAAGAATTTATTTTGTATGTTTAGTGTTTTGATTAATATGTATGTGGTGATGCACTTTCCTGTATGATTCTTGTTTTTACATAATCATGTCCTTCTTTAGGTTGGGAAAGTTTTCTTCTATGATTTTGTTGAATAGATTCTCTGTGCCTTTGAGCTGGCATTCTTTTCCTTCTTTTATCCCTATTATTCTTAGGTTTGGTCTTTCCATGGTACCAGAGATTTCCTGGATGTTTTGTTATGACTTTGTTGGTTTTAACGTTTTCTGTGACCAATGAATCTGTTTCTTCTATTATATCTTCTACTATATCTGAGAACTTGAGAGTTTATCTTCCATCTCTTGCCTTCTTTGGTTTTGCTTGAATCTGTAGTTCCTGTTCATTTACCCAGATTTTCCATTTCCTGAATTGCTTCAATTTGTGTTTTCTTTATTTTCTCTATTTAAATTTTCACATCTTGAACTGTTTTTTTTTTTTAACTTGTTTGATTGTTTGAGTTTTTTCTTGGCTTTCTTTTAAGGACATTGATTTCTTCTCATTTTTTTTTCCCTTTCCCCAAATTCCTTAAGGGGAATTTTTATTTCCTCTTTAAGAGCCTCAGTCATCTTCAGAAAGTGATTTAAGGTTGTTTTCTTCTGCTTTATCTTCCTTAGGATGCTCAGATATTGCTGTTGTAGAACCACTAGGTTCTGGTGGTGCCATATTACTTTTTATGTTTTTGAATGTAGTCATGCACTGCCATTTCCCTATATCTTCCTCCAATTGGTACAGATGGTGCCTGTGATTCTGGGGCTGTTCTTCCTCTAATTGGTGCATGTGGTGTTTGTGCTTCAGAGATTCACTGGTGCTGCAGGAGTTGATTGGGTTTGTGGAGCTAAGTCTGTGCCTCAGCGATAAACTGGTGCTATATATGATGGTTGGGTTTGTGAGGTGAAATCTGCACATTGGTGATTCACTGGTACCACAGGGGATGGTTGTGTTTGTGGCATCGAGGTGTATATCTGTAATTTCAGAACTCTTTCAACATCTTGGTCTTATATCCAAACAGTGATGGAGAGAGAAACAGACAGACAGACACACACACAGATAACAGACAACTAAGAGAGAGACAGAGAGAAAAAGAGACAAATCAGAGGGGAGTGAAAGGAGGGGAAAGAGCAAAGCTGCATTACAATTAAAACAATGATTAACACATTTGTTTGGGGGATTCAATAATGAAGTCAGCAGCTTGCCACTTTTGTTCAAGTTATTTTATAACATAAAAATAATAGTTTTTATGTTTTCTGTACCCAAATATATATTTTTGTTCTTTTACTGTTATATATATTGAATTACTTTAATTAATTTTCTTATACTAAAACAAACATGAATAGTTTGCCATTAGCGCGTTAACAATGCTAAGAAAAAATCCCACTAAAGCTTCAAGCAATATAGTGAATACCAGA
Organism: Dicrostonyx torquatus; assembly: GCA_028555095.1. Classification (NCBI taxonomy): domain Eukaryota; kingdom Metazoa; phylum Chordata; class Mammalia; order Rodentia; family Cricetidae; genus Dicrostonyx; species Dicrostonyx torquatus. Next base: position 6,173,246 of record JAQHUG010000070.1, on the reverse strand, counting down.
TGAATGAGGCTAAAGAAAGAACATTAATTTGTTAGTAGCAGCCATGTTTAAACATAACATTGTTTTTATTGTAATTTTCAAAAATTAACAGTGAATCAAATTATATCATAAAGATTTTGATATTATTTATACTATGCCTATTCTACTGATTTGCCAATATATTCCCTGTTTGTATAGTATTAATGTATATATTAGAGGACTGAATTACTAATTCATATTTATAACTGCATACCTTAATATATTATATATAAAATCATTTGTGGTTGTAGTCTGAGACTGTAACAAGTAAGTTATTTTAAATTCTTGTGCTTTTATAATATTTGTTTTTTCTATGCATTTAAAATATAAGTCTAAGCATTTTAATATATCTAATATGAATTATATATAATATAATTATATATATATCATGATTTAACTTAAAATTATTTTAAAAGTAGACACTCAAGGGCCTGGAGAGATGGCTCAGTAAACAAAATGTTTACCAAAGGAGACTGCAACCTGTGCTCTATTGCCCGCTTCTAGATTTGAAAACAGTTTGGTGTGGTGATGAGCTGTTACAATTACAGAGCTTGCAAAGAGGAGACAAGCAGATCTCTGGGTTCACTGTCCAAGCAACCTAGGTTGAATGGCAAGCCCAGATCCCATTAAGACACCCCATCTTAAAAAAACATGTGGACATCTCTTGAAAAGGAATACCAAAGATTGATGTCTAGTCTCTAAGCAGGCACACATGTATACACAATTCTAGACACATCATAGATACATACTCACTTCTCTCCAGAGCTCTTTCTTTTTCTTTGTCGCTTTGTGCTGTTTCCTGGATATTTTATTCTTGCAAGGAGCCTAGTTTCATAATTTTATGTGCAGAATTTTCTGATTTTTATTCTATTACATAGAAATTTAGAATTTTAATTTACTATTTTTATTTTTTCTTTTTTAGAAATTTTGTTTGATTTACTTTAGAACGTCTCATCTTTACAGTGTTTCTGATAGTCCTTTAAGCCACAAAAATATGTGACTCATTTTCCTCTAGAGAATATAATAATTTGATTATCACGTGTCATACTTTCACCATTTAAATATCTAAACCTGCTCCTTGCTTATCTGTATCTGCATTTGTCTGTTTCTCTGTGTCTGCTGTCTGGTAGATTCTTATACATGATGCTTCATAAATGGTATTTTTAGTGTAATAATTCTGTTTTGCTTGAGGCAATACTTGTGGAAATGTTGATGAGTGCAATAAATTTTCATCCCTCCCTTAAACAACAATAAAATAACTTGCAGAAAAAAAATTAATTAAATTTGTGGTTGATATTTTGTAATGCCCAGGCCATGGCTATTGGAATTCCTGGTGCCTACCAATTGTAACCTCACAAACCTCTTCCTTCTTGGATTTCCCTGCAGGCAGGCAATGCTCCCTCCATTCTCCTGAACAATTGTGTATGTAGCTTTTGTTTCAGTTCACCATCATTCCAGTTTTTCTATTCTCTATGTTATAACCTGTAACTTGCCTTTCACAGAAGGGACACTAGGACTGGGCATGCATTTAGTGGCAGAGTGCCTGCCTATCGCATGCAAGGCCCACAACAAGAACCGAGAGTGAATGAAAGTAGTGTTTCAACCCAGAGTTTCTTGATTTCTAGGTTTTTGTGCAGTGGTCAGCTTTAATACCTTCAGTACCTTCCCTGTTTCTCAAGACTCATGTCTTATTTCAGTGATAATGTAATTATTCCAGGAATTCTTGTGTCTCTTTTGGTATTTTCAAAAGCTTTTGCATGCTAGATTCAGCATTTTTAGGAGCTTTCAGAGGAAACGTTCCTCCCAAGTGCATTTCCACTTTTACAATGAAGCATATAATTCTTGTTTACATCATTTATCTTCATAAGATGATGAATTAGTTCTTAAAAAGAAGTAAATACATGCATGCTAGACAGGCCAACTTTCATCAAAATATATTTGACATATAATTAACCACTTAGCTTTAAATTGTCCTACAAAGATAAAACTACTAGTAGCTTAACCATCTGTTTTACTTGCATTGTTTTTTAATAAACATATTGTATTAAACATACTGAAATAACTTTTAAGATGTATGGAATTAATATAACCCATTTGTAACAACAAAAAAGAAAATATCCTGGACTTTCATTTATATATGTTTTAGTTGTCTACTTAAAGATTATTTTAGCTTCATTGATAATTTACTAAACTTTGAGAACCTTTAGTTTTGTATACAGAAAATTGCAGATATTATAGGTAGAAAAATATGGGATGTGGAAGATGTAAACAATGAGCATATGCATGCCTTTGAAATATTTTCAGCAAGAAAGATACAAAAAATTAACATTCAGCTGTAGGTGAGATGGTGATATAACCAAGGACACTGACTACCAAGTCTGAGTTTGATCAGAAGGACCCACATGATATAAGGAAAGGACTGATTCCTTCTAAGTATCTTCTGAGTTCCACACATGTGTGGTAATGCACACACACACACACACACACACACACACACACACACACAGAGAGAGAGAGAGAGAGAGAGAGAGAGAGAGAGAGAAACACACACAAAGAAAGGGAGAGAGAATAAAAATATAATGAACTTTTGACATTTCAACTGTAAAAGTTTCTATGCATACAATCATCTTGTCACTCACATAGTAAAGCTTTATTTGCCCCAGTATTTACTAAGTTGCTTCTGTGTTTTAACAGGATGTTTCTTCTAAGTTATTCCTTTCTGTCGTGCATCTATGTCCACTGGAGGTTGTTTTGTACTTCCATTTTCTTCTCTCACAAACATACTCAGTGGTCATTTTTAGCTAATGTGTACCATTAGGCTATTTCTGGAATTTTATAAGGCCTTCATTGGTTTACTTAATGTTCACAGATGTCTGGAGTAAAGACCCTGGATAAGGTAGGTATTAAGTAGGGATGTGGAAAACCCTGCGGGATGCACTGGTTCCTAGAAAACAAGCTTCTCTTTATCCTCAAGCAAGTAATCTTATTCTTAAGAAAATTAGAGAGGGAGTCGAAGACAAGACCTCAACAGAAAAATAAAAGACTACTCATAAGTGATTTCGACCTTGCTCAATTTTCATACACAAGCAAAATTTAACTTAGTCATTGCTGTTAAGTGCTTACACTAGACAGAGACAACTTAAGTCCACAGAACACTAGTGCCACCAGAGGATGATGAGCAGACACTTCTACAAGGCACCTGGAATCCGAAACTTGGACACCACAAGCCAGTTTAATAATCTCCCATTGTGCTTCTTCATTTTACAAATAGATGTCTGCTTCTAGTATCTGGACATTTGAAAGTCTCGAACAGCCTAGGTCTGGCTACCATAAACTGATGAATTATTTCTTACTAAAAAAATAATACAATTAAATAAATAAACATTGCTTACAAAAAACAATTTTTTTGTGTGTGGAAACTAAATGAGTTCTATAGTAAGTCCAAAGGTAATGAGTGTACATATTAATGAAATTCTTTCTCAAGTTAGATCCAGGTCATTTTTTGCCTTCACAGCATAGGTATGTCAATACTTTTGTTTTCTGTTCCACTATGAGTGTCTCTGTTTGTGTATGTATGTGTGTGTGTGTGTGTGTGTGTGTATGTGTGTGTGTTTTAAGTGAGCATGCTCATAGAAGAGTCAAGATCAACTTAGAGGTGAGGTCAGTTCTCTCTTCAACCTTGTAGGTACCAGGAATCAAATAGATTTTATCATTAAACTATCTTACAGGCCATGCTTTCATTATTAAAGAGAATTACATGAGTGATGTATATCTAATATTCACCAATAAGTTTCTTTCCCCATGTACTCACAGAAACCTGTGCTACACATCTGTCATCTAAGTGAAGCTCTAACCAGTGATTGATGGTTCAGTTTCAAAGCAGCACCTTCTGGTTACCATAGTGCAGGAAGCACAGAAGCAATCTATAAAGAAATTCCGGCTTTCTCTCAACTCCTGAAGACATTGGTTAGAGTTCAAGACACAACAAGGGTAAACAGGCATTTTCTCCTATTCCTATTTCGACACAGGCAGTTCTTAAAGCATTTCTCCCTTCTTTACTTTCACTAAGTAAGTTAACATCAGGACAGCTGACATTATCATGAGACCCTCTTTCCATTCCTGTGGTCTTTATTTTGTTAGTTTTCTGGACAGTTCTGTAATCCTTGCACTGGATTATTAGGGATGGTTTCTCAAGAACATGAGAGAAGCTGAGACTGTTTTCACATTTATGTATTTAAATATCATGTATTATATATGACATTAAATCTTCAAAGAAAAAGATGAAGGGGAAATGAGCTTGAAGTATATATGGACTGTGGCTTATTTTAAAAGGAAGTTAGGTAAATGAATATGGAAATACCCTATAATGCCATTACTCCTTCCCAGAACAGTGACTGTGGCAATGGGAGATAGGCTCTTAAGGTATGTATATGAAAATGGTTTGTCTATTATGTGAAAAGTTTCATGATATATGCTTTTGATTATCAGAAGTTAAAAATGTTAGTCATGCATTATTTAACGATAGAAACAGAATCTAAGAATTGAATCTTTAAACAATTTCTTCATTATTCAAACAGCAAAAGGTGTATGGAGACAAAGTAAGATGGATTATAACATCACTGGGCTATATAATCATATGAGACCATTGTTATAATTAGTCTCTTGTGGAGCATGAATGTGTCTTAATATTCAACCTATTTCTGTGAATGAAATCTGTTTTTTTTATTCAAAGTACATGTTTTCTTTTTGCATTTTCACAATGGTGATTCCTGCTATGTTTGTTGTTTCTTACATGGAGAAGAATCTTCAACAACTGGTGTCTCCTTAAAGAATTGATTCTCTTAGATAAAGACATGGAGGAAGAGATTAAGTTAGGGTACCATACAGCACTTCCTTCCACATAGAAGTAGAGCCTGAAACCAGGGGGAGGCAGCTGAGACTGGGTGCAGAATCCATCAGATCCAGTTTCTGATGCACACGAGACCTGCTGTTCTCAGATTTAATATATTTCTTGAAAAAATTTTCTTAAATTGTATGCACATAAGATAATTTGAAGAGTCTTGACAGTATAGATTATACAGTATAGTATAGTCTTGAAGTATAGATTATGATTTTTATGAATGTATATCTTAGTTTTACTGGGGTAGAATTCAAACAGGTTGTTCACCCTGCCTTTTCTATAGTCAAAGACATAGTTAAATTACTCCTCAGGCCGGGCGGTGGTGGCGCACGCCTTTAATCCCAGCACTCGGGAGGCAGAGGCAGGCAGATCTTTGTGAGCTCGAGACCAGCCTGGTCTACAAGAGCTAGTTCCAGCGCAGGCTCCAAAGCCTCAGAGAAACCCTGTCTCAAAAAACCAATGAATAAATAAATAAATAAATAAATAAATAAATAAATAAATAAATTACTCCTCAGAGTTCCAAGTCTCATATTTAGCCATGCCTATGTAACAGGTTATCAAAAAGACATAGAAATGACTATTTGTCATGGGATATGGAAGATCCAGCTTTGTTTAGCCTGGTGAAGAGTTAGAGTTTTAAAGGTGAACTAATGAATGAGAAAAACCATGAGATATCGTTATTCTGTTTTGAATAAGAACCAAGAAGCAGCAATTTTTAAAATGTGGAAACAACACTTCAAAGGAAATACATGAGACATTTGGGATGGGATTCATTTATTCAAAGAGAAATGAAAGTACTGAGGATTTTCAAGCCAGGCAGTAGTGGCTCACACCTTTAATCTTAGCACTTGGGAGGCAGAGGTAGGATAATCTCTGAGTTTTGAGACCATCCTGGTCTACAAAGTGTGTTCAAGAACAGCAAGGATTATTCAGAGAAACCCTGACTCAAAATAAAAATACAAAAAAGAAAAGAAATTTCAAATTTCACTCTGATACAAAGCTTGGAATACAAACTTTCTGGAAACACTTTCTCTGCAAATCCATAAAAATCATGAATATGACAGAAAACAGTTTTAACATATTTTCCTTGACTTATTCGTGATTTGAACAAAGCATGTATTTATCTCTTTTTATATTTGGGAGGTGAGAATATTATACAGTCACCTAAAAAGATGTTATTATTTATGAGCCTAAAAGATTTGCAGTTATTACATCAAGGGAAATACTTTCGTGGAACCTAATAAATATCACACTTTAAATTATGGCTACTGCATATCTTCTGGCTTATTTATGACAAGTATTGCCAATAAGAGACCCACAGCAGATGAAAGGTTTAAGCAGGATATATGGAGAAATCATGCAGCAATCCAAGATTCATTAGTCACCTAACTTTGAATGCAGATACTAGGTAGACCACTACAAATGTGTTTGACTCAGGGCCTCCAAACAGTCCAGCTTTAACAAAAGATAAAGAAAAGGAGAGTTAAAGGCAGTGGTTTATAAGCCATGTTACATTCACTAGACCTCCCTCCAAAATAGATTTTCCATTGTCCACGTGAAGCAATTGTATTGCTTTCCACCTTTTTACCTAAATGTATAAGAAGACCACATTTTGGAAAAGATTATTATCATGCATGTGGAAGATTTATTCCCAAGTTTTATTTTGTGATGAAGTGATTCTTAAAATCCCCTGTTGTTTTATTTTCTATTCTTTTTAGAATTACTAATCTACCGTGAGACATGACCCTATGTAGAGTACTTAGTTTTTCCAACACTTGAAAAATTGCAGGAAATGATTAAAGTTTAAACAAAAAGCCAAATCTAATGTGATTGTATATCATAAGCCATTACTGAATGGAATCCAAAGGCAAAAATATATTTTATTATTTTTGCCATCATCACCTTGAAAATTAAATCAAGGTCTTCAGTACACTGACATATTGAGGATACATCATTACTAGGTATTCTGAATAACCAAGAGTCCCAGGTCATAAGGTATTGATAGAAAAAGTAATGTCGTAGCATTTAAAAATCATATAAAAACCAAAAAATTAACTCTACAGCTAATCTTTAAAAAGTAGCTTAAAATGTCTGGACAGTGAGATGGCTTATTGGCTCAGTTTGGCGTGTGCACCAACCTGGTGACCAGAGTTTGTTCCCACCTGGGTGTCACAATTTTGAAAGAGAGAACTCATGTTTAAAAATTGTCCTATGACCACCTAATGTACATCATGCATATGTGTACTTGCATATATACACATGTATACATACAAACAAACACATATGGACTTAGAAGAAAATTAAACAGAACTTAAAAAGTCCATGCATGATATTAACAACTTCTGCATGTCACAGTAACTTTACATTTATACAACTTGTGATAAATGTTGCTTAGAAATTTGAGCTTATCTGACGTTTTAGCCACGTTCATGTCAGTAACAGGTAAATGTGTCTTATGTGAGTGCTTATATGCTTTCCTTCCCCCAAATGTCCCAAAATGCAACCAAATAATTTGCACTCAACTCTAGAATCGGTCTGAATCATTTCCCTGATGTGTCAACTCTTATAACAACTTATTCTTTTATCTATCAGAATGAAAGACCCCCAGAGTTCTGTAGGCCTTGTGAGAGACCCCCGTTCAGACTCAAAACACGAGACCGCTGGCTGCAACAAGCAAGAGGTTCTTTATTTCTCGGACATCCGAGGATGCTACAGCATTCGGGTAGCTGAGCATGCCCTCTGGAGTCCAGAGCTACATTTATAACTCTAAGGCGGCAAGAACCGGGCTTACAGAAGTGGATGCATGGTTACAGGGTTCTTATTGGTTATTTCAAATGAGGCGAGGGGTGACCTGGCTCAAACTCTAACACGTCAGCTTTGTCCTGGTTAGAACATCTGGTGTTTTTCTGTTCCTTCTTTATCTTCCTGCTTACTAAGCCTGGCCTTCAGAAACCAGACCACAGATATTTTATCTTTGTAGTTCAGGGTGGCCTGGCCTCCAGATGCCAAGCCACAGATATCCTGTTTACATAGATGAGAATGGCCCGGCTGGTGTCTTACTTTGGACTTGGAAGGAAGGGGGGGTGTTTGTCAGTCCGGGGTTATTGCTAGTCCCAAGCCTTGCTAAATCATGGCGTTACTGCTGCTACTGCTATTGCTGTAAAACTGGTGCGGGGTTCTTTCAAGAATAACATTTGGTTTNGTTCAGGTTTACTAGGTATGCACAAGCAGGAGAGCATGGCAGATTTCTGCCACCATAAAGAAAGGTGTTTCCAGGCTGCACAGTTCTCTGCATGGCAGATTTGGCTGTAACTCAGATAAAATGCATTTATGTATTGTTTGCTCATTCTCCAGGTTGGAGTGCTGAGCACAGCTCCTGCCTGGTGGCCCCAGAGATAGCACTAGTTGTGCTTCCACCATTTTGAAATTGGAGAAAGGTGGAGCCAGCATTCAGAGCTGCTGCAACCAAACTGCTTAGCATTTTTAATGCTCTTCAAAACAGTAGAGAATTAAAGACAATGCAATAGGACAGATTCAGACAGATTCAGTCACAAAAGACCTCTAAATGGGTCACAATGTTGGATAAATGTACAGAGGCTTGAGAGAAAAAAAAATAAAGATTATAGAGTATCATATACTAAAGTCAATGTTTTTTTTAAAGGGGGTAAGTCTTTAAAGAGACAGAATACAGACAGATATATATTAAAAAATAAAGAGAAATAAGTCATGTAAAAATGGAAAATTCACAGAGAGTCTGGAGTCTATATATTATTGTGCTTTAATTTTTTTTTTTTACTCTGAAGGAGCTAAGTACAGAAAAACATTTCATTGAATGGATTGCTAAGGTAAACCAACATGTATATCATAAAGGTATCTTGACTTCAGAATTTGGGTCTAAGGATATGATGCTTTGGAAAAGAGATTCTTCTTTTGTTTTCACAGAAGATGAGAACCTGTGAATTGCCTCTAGACCAATATGGTATGATAGACCACGCCCTCCTGAAAAGTTGGTGTGAATACCCTCAAAAACTTACTTTACTCAACTGCCAACTGAGATGAACCTAGTATACAGGATACACCATAAAAGACCTGATTAACAGTGCCCCCATACAGCATGAAGCAGTTTGGAGAGAAAAAACTGTGTTATTATTTCTAAATATTGCTT
>JAQHUG010000070.1:6106813-6119849 GCA_028555095.1 Dicrostonyx torquatus | reverse complement strand
GATCTTGAATTTTTTATGTTGGACTTTTGTGTCTAGTTGTGGCACCAGGTTACAGAATGACATAATTCTTTTCTATTCTCTTTCCCCACTCTTGAGTGTCCCTACCTTATGCACAAACCCCTACTGAAGATGAATATAGGCCACACCCTTACAGTTCTCTGATTTTTGACAAAAAAAACCAACATACATATTGGAGAAAAGGCAAAAGTTTCAACAAACAGTGCTAGTCAAACCAAATAACTCTATGTAAAATACTGGAAGTAGATTCTCATGTCTCACCGTGCAAAAAACTCAACGCCAATTGCATTTGGAGGGTTTTCAACCTTCATTTCGCCAGGTGGCATTAAAATTCCCACTGAGCCTCTTCATTAAAGGGGGTAGGGTGGGTGGAAGTTTCTTTCATGGAATCACTGGATTCTTCAACTTGCTAGAGGTCTGATCTCTCATAACTTCTAAGCATGGCTAATTCCTTCTCCTGTATGTGTGGAAATTCAGGTTGTTCCAAAGGCATCGCAGAGGGGCTATCCTTGTTTCTTTGGAGTTTTTCTGCAGTAGAACATTCTAATGTTTCCTTTCATGCAGAACAACCACTTTATCAATAATTTGGCAATGATAGTGAAGTTGTCCTTAAAATTTTTCCCCACCACCTAATCTTTAAAGATGATTTCTAAGAAAAACCATAATCACCCATTTCCCATGTAAAAGTATTTGCTTGAAAGAAAGTTGCTAAGTCTTATCCATATTACCTCATTAACTGCTGGGAAGCTAGCTACAAAGCAGTTTGAAACCCTGACTATTCTTTAAAATACTTTTCCTGTTACATTTTATTTTCCTTCAGCACTTAAACTTAGTATTTATTTACTATTTTTCCTCATAATTAATGTTCCTTTCTGTTTTTTGGGGTAGTGGGTATTGAATCTAGCACCTTAGGTATACTAGGGAGGTACTCAGCCACAAGCTAAACCCAACACTCTGATTAATGTTCAAAAGCTACAATTTGAAAATTTTGTGTATTTGCTGAAAGGGGCAACAAAAATGAAAATCGAGAACCTTTGGTTACACACACTCTTCTATGCTGATGCACAGTTCTGCTGTCCACAGATTCCTTTACTCCTCCAGTTTCCCTTGCATGCCTTTTGTTGAGAGAGATTTCACTTTGGTATCCATAATCTCAGTTGCTGCAATTATTTAGCCTGTCTGAAATAGACTCTCTATTCCTTTGTTCTGATTCTGAGGCACTAGCTTAAATTCCCATTAAGGGTAGCACAGTCTAAAACCACAGTGAGATTCTTTGTTGTATCCTAAGTCACCTTGTGTCTATATATAGACGTCAATCATGTCAGATCTTAAGTTCAAGCTTAGGAAGTTTATTTCATGCTCCATTCATGATACATTATTTATGCTTCATATAGTTGTACATAATTAAGGCATAAAGTTCTGAACTAATGTCATAGCACAATTGAGTTAAGAAGCAAATAGTTATAAATTATTTTTAAAATAGTAAATACTTGATAGATACATTCTGATACAGCAATGGCAAAAAGCACTACAGAACAGTGAAAGCTGTATATAATTACTCTGAATTTTAGACTAAAGATGTATACATGTTTGATATCAATGAGTCATAACTGAGCAGAGATACAGCAGAACATGTATTTAGATAGACTTTTAGCTGTTGCAGTGAATGACTCATAGTAACATTATAACCTAACTATATGGTGTTCTGTCAACATTTTGCAGTAATATATTTCTTGAGTTTGAATACACATCTCTAGTGAGTATCATAATCATATTGGAGGTTCTACAGTCACATGAATCCTAAAAATTTTCAGGTCTAAATGTTGTTCCTTCAAGTTGCTTTTGATTTTGACACAGTGATAATTTTTCATGTATAGATTTTTAAACAATACAAAATCAATTATCTCATATCAGTTTTCATTTTCAAACTTTTTTAGTTAACAGCTAAATATTTTTAAGAACTCATAAGCTAACATTTTTGTAATAGAGATTGCTAAGTTTGATGAATCACAATTATATTGTATCACAACATAATTGACATATACATAGGTTAGCATAACAAATATAAAGTAAAAATTTAAAGAAAAATAAAGATAAACATAAAAAGTCAATACCAAACCTGTTATGTAAATAGAAAAGGTCTTCAGTGTGGCTTAATAGTTTTCGTCAACTCAAAATTATTTATTGAGCACTCAATATAGCCCAGTTCCTCTTCTGAATGCTAATTATGCAGAAACAAATGCTAATTGTGGGTATGTTAATTGTCACACAATCAGATGATGGTATTATTGGGAAAAAATAAGGGCTAATTTGATTCAGGAAAGGATAATTAATTAAGCTAAGATAACCAGGGAAAGAAAGAAGGAATTGAGTACAATAAATAGAAGGGAAAATGAAATACCTGAGAAGATGCAAAACTGGAGGAAGATGCATTGTTAAATTTATGGAGAAGAGCTACTAATGGGCAAGGAGAGACACTATCTATCATTGTTGACTCTCCGAAGAGAAGTAGATGACTTGAAGATAACAAGAAAGGCAAGGTTAGAGTATCAACACTTTAAGGACCTGTAATTCAATACCTGCCCCCCCCTTAGATAGAAGACCTCCATTTGTATATTAATTGTAAGGATAACATGATCAAAATGTCACATTTAAGAGATTTATTTGCTACAGATAATATAGGAGAAGGAAGGCTATGCAAGAGGCCACCCTGAGGATATTGTTGCCATCACACAAAGGGGAAAAAAAAAGGTTAGTTGAGTTGAATAAGATAGATGACCTCAAGATGAGGTCTGGGCAACTGGTTAACATGTAGGTTTTATATGTACATAAATGCTCAAATTTTCAAAAATTTTCTCTTAACTAAATTATAAAGCTTCTTTATCTAATTAATGTGTTGTATAAATGGACACAGGTAAAGTCTTAAGCAGTGCTACTTTCCTGGGGTATCTCTTGTAGAAAATCAAAAGTAACATGGAGGCCCGTGAAGAGAATTCCAAGTGTTTGTTGAAAACTTGAAGAAAACAAGACATAAATCTTATGACCTCAATTTCTTCAAAAACACGAAATATTTTTGGAATGTGTTTTTGTACCCCTCATGGCAGATAGGAGTGAGTTTACTTTGAATTTTTCAATGCTTTGCTATTGTTATTTGCTTCTATACCTCTGAAGCACATGTTTTTGCCACATTTCTCTTGCCTGTGCCTTGTAATTGTACACTTTGCTCACATGACTCTCAATCACCAGAAGATAAATTCTCCGATGCTCTGAATAAAGTTGGGTATTGCATGAAATTTCCGTCTACTACACTTATAGGACTCAGGCTTCCAGGTTCCACCACCTCTACAAAGGTAAACAATGACCAAGCACGTAAGAGGGCTTGTTGCTTTTTGAGAGGAGATGGGTTCATTTTCCAGGCACACATGATGGCTCACAAGCGTCTGTATCTCCAGTTCTAGGGGATCCCATACACTACTTTAACATCCAAGGGCACCAGGCACTCAGATATACTTGTATGCAGAAAATTCACACATGTAAAATTTAAAGCAACAATGACAAAAAACAAAGCATAAAGGTAAAATAGGATAAGAGGGATGATCTAGACGTTAAGAGTACATATTGTTCTTCCAGAGGACCTGAGTACTATTGCCAGCAGCCACATAGGTCAACTCACAGCTGCTTGTAACTCTAGTCACCATCTTCCAGCCTCTATTTCTACGCACATAAAGGTGTCTTACCCTCTTAAGTGTATGTATGCATTTATTAAGAAAAATAAAAATAAATCTTAAAATTGGATCTTTCCAAATAAGAAATTGACGATTTGGTTAAGAAGGAAAAGTAAACATAAGTATTTAGAAAGTGATCAAAATACCTTCAGGAGGTAAGGGAGCATGGCTGAGATTCCCATCATTGGCAATTCATGATTTCTGGACACAGAACCTATGTGTATCTTATGCACAGTTTTATTCTTCTCTCACAGAAACACCCGAGTTTGACCAGTGCCTGCCCTCAGCAGTCCTGGATTTCAGCGCTGGTAACTCCTGAACTAAGTTTCTTCCCATAGCATTGCCAGCCTCTAGTCATGTATCCTAATTTGCTTCTTACCCTCACCTTTCCATTGCCAAATCTGTTTCCTTTGTATTAAGCATTTTTTAAATCTCCCTAAACTCCTGCCAAAAAAAGGAAAAAAATATGTCTAAACAGTAATTTTTAGAAATAAATCTTATTGAATGAAGGAAACATGCCATGTAACAACATTTTTAAATATTTTCTAATACATACAAATAATTAATATACATAAGAAACTCACTACTCTTTCTCAGGAACAGACTGAAAATTAGACTCAAATAAGGCTTTTCTTCTGGTTCTTTTTAAGTTGCTGAATAAAGAACATTTGAAAGAATCCTGTCAGTACACAGGTGGGTTAGCTTTAAAAAGAATACTCTTACACACACAGTTTCTATTTTTCTCATTTCAACCGCACAAACGCAGATTATTCTCATGGATCCCGCACATGCTCTGCTTCGCTACATTACTGATAAATAGAAAATAAAAGGCAGTTATTCTTCTGCCCAGTGCTGACAGCTGTGATGAAAGTGTATTCTCTCGAAGGTTCCTGCTACCATCGGCTGTTGAGAGATTATAGATTAACAAGACTCCTCATGTTTCTTCCTATAAAGATATCAAGGGCCATTTAATTTTTTAAAAAAATCACCCCATTTTGGTTCAGTTTCCTGGCTTTTCATGCAGCCATTTCTGTCTGAGATCAGTTCTGAGCATGCATAACCTGCTCTCCATGGCTGTCAGATCCTTCCTCTGAGTGAAAATGAATGTCAAGATGGCCTCAGGCCATCCTGGACCATTTTCAAAGGATTCTTATTCTTTCTGAAATACTGTTCCTACATTAAAAAAAAATCCTCACAGAACAGAGAAATAACATAAGAATAACAACTCATGTATCTATGAATCATGTAATTTTTTTATCCACCAGAATGTGAGAGAATGATTATATGTAAGGGATTATATTATTTTTCCTTAGTTTTTAATGAAAGTTCTTGGACCTTTTGTTTGAAAAAAATCACCGTGCTGAACACTGAACAAACACAGTAAATATTTGAGTAAGTGGTAATTTATTTGTGCAGTGACCCAAAAATCTTTGAATATTTAATTTCCAGATGTAATTAAGAACTAGTGGGAAGATTAAAGCCACAAGCAGAGGTTTAAGAAGCATAGGCTGCAGCTTGTTACAATTCAATTCAGCTTAGCTCACTCTTAGAGCATAATAGATATTGGCCCAATGTTAAATCAAACAAGATCACTCAAGTTTTTACTTTAGTATCAATTTGTGTAATGGCTTTCATTATCACCGATGCCTTTGTAAGTATTACAGGCACCACAGATATTCCGGTCCTTCATTAAACATGTTGAAGACCCCATGTCCTAACAGTTCAAAGTATAGGTCCAGAACTGGAGCTTTACACATGATTTATGGTGGGCAAGGTACAAAGCCTTGTGGTCACACATTAGAGTAGAAACATGTCTTTCATGAGATTAAAAGTATTTGTGTTAAATTCTGAGAATGCTATATATGTACATTACATCTTTTGATCAGACTTACCCATAAAGTCCAGCTTGCTTCTCCCAACTTTGTGGTTTTTTTCAGTTTTTTCAAAACTGACAAACCTAGTCAGTTTGATAATGTCCATATACTCATGGGTGTAGACTCTGCAGTACGATCAACCTACCTGGGATCATATCCTTCAGTAAAACTGTCAGTGTCTCCCTGAGAAGCAGTTAGCTCTCAGTAACTCCTCAAGTATGTGTGGGGGCTTCTGGGTCCTTTCCTTTCCCATGCTGGAATGTTTTCTGACTTCATCTTGTGTTGTTTCAGTACAGGCAGCCACAGTGTGTTGCTGTGAGCTCATGACTACAGGGTTTTCCTCTCATTGCTTTATTACCCTGCACATGTGTATCCTGGGGGCCCAGAATTCAGGATGTACCACTGCTTTTATTTGCCCATAAGAACTTTGTGGTATGACCTTTATGGTAAGATTCCATTTCTGAAGCATTGTATACTCTGGTTGCAGGAAAAGCAAAATGGTACTGACCTAGAAGCTTCCTACCTGTTGACCAGCTTTCGTAGTAGTGGGAGATTCGGTGCAGGTTGCTGGAAGAGAAAAGTCATCAACAGTTATATCCAGTTATGAACACTGTGAGCTACAATAACAGCCTATGTTGTGAGATAGCCTGATACTGTAAACACAACCATGAATCCATGACTGGAAGTCATAATCCATAGGGATTAAACTACTACTTTCTTTTATTAAATGGACATAGTGTTGATCTGCAATATAAATCAGTATATTTATAACTCTAGGTTGGCATAGCACTCAGATAATGTCCTGGATAGTTTTATATCAACTTGTCACAAGCTAAAGTCATCTGAGAGGAGGGAACCTCAATTGAGAAAATGAATCTTTAAAACTAGGCTCTAGACAAGCGTAGGAAGGCATCTTCTTATCTAGCGATTTTTGGGGGAGGGCCAAACCGAATGTGGGAGAAGCCATTACTGGGCTGGTGGTCCTGGGTTCTATAAGAAAGCAGGCTTAGCAAGCCATCAGAAGCAAGCCAGTAAACAGTTCCTCTTCATGGACTCCATATCAGCTCCTGCCTCCACGTTTCTGTTCTGTTTGAGTTCCTATACTTATCTATCCAATAAGGAACAGTGATCTCTTAGTGTAAGCCAAATAAACCCCTTTCTCCCCTACTTATAGTGTAAGAGGGTCCTTCTGTATTTCTGTTGCTTTCATTGGTTGAATAAAGAGACTGCCTTGGCTTTTTGATAGGGCAGACCTTAGGTGGGCGGAGTAGACAGAACGGAATTCTGGGATAGGGAAGGCTCAGGGAGAACCGCCATGAAGCTGCCAGGGTCAGACATGCTGAATCTTCCCGGTGAGACTTACAGACTATTAAAAATGGGTTGAAATAAGATGTAAGAGTTAGTCAATAGAGGCTAGAACTAATGGCCAGGCAGTGTGTTAAATGAATCCAGTTTGTGTGTAATTATTTCACCAGGGCCTAGAGCAGGCCCGTGGCCAGGAGCCGGGTGCCAGGAACACAGCCCGCACCTCTTATTACATACTTGCTCTTTGGTCATGGTTCTTTGTTGCAGTAATAGAAACCCTCACTAAGACAGACAGCAACAGAGAAGTCTCTTTGTATAGTTGATGGTAGTTAATGCAGAAATTTTACCTTGTCTATGTAGAGAAAAAGTCTTTGAAATATTCAGTCAAATGGGGCTCTTCACTACAAGCTTTCAGGGACCATTGTAGGGAAAGAAGCAAAAAGATCATTAATCAGCTTTTTTATGAGAAAATAAAAAATACTGGTATATTCTATAGCATGTTTGGAATATAGTTAGCACCCTGTGAATGTTGCCATTATTTTTGCATCATTATTTTGCTTTTATTTTTATTGAATTAAGAGAATGGTATAATTTGAGACATATTACAAAGAAATTTTCAAGGAAAGTCTGCAATTTATATTTTTGCAGACTAGTCTGTTACTGCTGCCTGAGCCCTAGTCATGTGAAAGGATTCCTTACCTGAGGCAAGTTGTGCTTCTCACAAGCAGAGTTTGATTTTTATTTACTTTGGTTATTCATGACTTCAAATTTTCACTGATTGATAAGATAAAGGACCCTAGACCCAGTAATTTACATTATAGTAGTGGGGTTGAGAACATGGGGCTTTTCTTAATTATGGCAAGCAGAAGAAAGTTTGTTCTTTATCCAAGCTAGAATTTTCCCCCAAGTTCCAGTGTCTTGTCTATTGTAAACACAATTTTGAGAAATGGCCCGGGCAGAAAGTTGTCAAGGTCTTAAGGTCTTTGTGTCATTAGCAATGGTGTATGGAATGCTCAAGTCTATAGTTGAGTACTCTTTATGGTTGAAACTTTATTTGCTTTGTACTTAGCTTTATATGACTCTGGCGTTTACACAGTCAACTCTCTCCACATAGACTTGGTTATGCATTGTGCTTTTTAGGCAAGCGTATTTAAATTTATTAGTATTCTGAGAAATATCCTAACTATATTTACAATTTAAATTGATGTAAGAGTCATACACAGAAGAACTGGGTTAAATGAACTCTATCTTTGAGAAGTTCCCTCAATCATTCAGCTAGTGAGATCTACCTTTGTCGAGGAGGCTAACTCACCAAAAAAACTGACATACATTTTTTTGTCTTTCACCAGGATATATGAAACTCATATTCTAGCTCATCATTTCTGTCTTTTTATGTCTTCCTTTAAAATTGCCACAAATAAAATTTCCTTTCTCTAGACTATAAACAGTTACAAATCAATGGTGACAACACCTTTATTTTTCTAACAAACTATATCATGTGGAGAGGTACTGACTGAGGAATAATAAACATTAAACAGCACCATGTTCTTTTATGTTAATGATATATAACAGAAAACATAAACTGAAAAGTTAATATTCTATAAAATTCTAGCTCATAAAATCAATACTCATTTGTATGGCTTCATCTATTATTGTCAAGTTTATTTTACTATACAAATAAGCATGCATATTTAAGTTTATCTTATCAATATGATATATTTTATATATTCATAGCTAAATTGGTTTGAAAGAGTAAATTTTGTGTGCATTTTAGATTTAACACAAAACTGTACTTGACTAATTACAAAGTCTAGATGTGATGTGTGCATGGTGATAATTTAATCATCTGCTGTTTCCTTGATATTTGCTTTTTGGTGTTTTCATAATTGTTCTGAAAGTGTTGTATATAAATCAAATACATTCAAACATTATAAAATTAAAGAAAGGTGTAACCAAGCCACATGAATATACTTCTTTTCATGTCTTTCTGTGAAATCATAAAAGTTGTCATGCTAATGAATTTATTTCTCTTCTGAAACTTGTGATAGACAAAGTACTGAGAGTGAAAAAGTCTTACAGGGATTTCAGTAAAAATCAATATACTTATACTTGACTGGAGGGTAAATAATTATACTTCATTTGATGCTTTCTATAGTAACATTTGTTTTTACCTTTAATTAGATAATCCTGATGTCAATAATTATACATCAGCAATTTGACAGATATTTATGGTGACATTAAAAAATACCAAATATTGGCCTATGGAGATGGCTCAGTGGATAAAGTGCTTGTTGAGCAAGTATAAGGATTTTAGTTTGGATACACAGAACCCACTTAAAGGCCTAGCATGTTGTGATATATCCATAGTTCTCTCAAAGGAATTATGTCCATATCTATATCTAGTCTATATAGCTATACCTATCTATCTATATTATATATATATGTGTGTGTGTGTGTGTGTGTGTGTGTGTGTGTGTGTGTGTGTATGGAGAAAAAGAAAACACTGGAGGACAGAGACATTTAGATCCCTTGGGGACTCAACAGTCAACCAATTAAGCCTAAACAGTTGAGATTTTGTTCAATGAGACACTTTTTCTAAAATACTGTTAGATGGAGAGAAAATGGGAAAATATTCTACTGTCAAACTCAGACATCTATTTATGCCCACTTTGAGCATCAGACCCATCCCATGAATATATATATATATATATAATACATGTGTGTGTTCATATACATATATGTATATGAATATGCATACATATTTGCACCAAAATAAAAACTCAATTATATGCATCTCTTATTGCAGCATATAAGCAATTATTATAGCCAATAAAGTCTTTGTGACTTCACAAAAATACATCAAAGTGTATATCTATAAAATTTGTTAATACCAGTGTCTTGATATTCAAATGGCTGAAATATCATTTTTTTATTTTACAAATAATCCTAGGTACATTCTAGAATATGTTTTCAAACTTGAGAGTGATTGTAAGGCTGAGGATATTATCTTCTCTAGAAACAATTTACATCTATATACAAAACCTGAGTCCTTACTAAAGCAGTAGAAAGAATTGGGAATTCCAATAGCTAGAATTAGGTCAACAAAATAAACTGGCCAAATTATTACATATAAACACGTAATGTTTTTTAATGTATTTTGGGGTAGTTAGAAGTAGTTTTGTTCATATCACCACCATATTTATGATGTAACTTAAAGCATTTTTTTTACGCAGTAATGAATTATAGTTTTACTGAAAGGTATCCATAATAGTTTTAATTGAAAAATAGTATACAGAACAAGGCCAACATATATCTCATTTCTATTGTATATTTCCATGATACCTTACAAGCAGAATCAGAAAGTGTCTTTTCTCATAATTTAATAATGAATATTTTAGAATATAAATATTAGGAAGTAATCTGATCAAGAAGAAGAAGAATAAATTGTCTTAACTTAGAAATATTCATACCTCAAAACAAAAAGAAAATTGCACCAATTGTTTTATAAATGAAGATCACCACTCCTCAAGTTTATTCTCAAAGGCCAAAATGGCAAACTAAAAAGGAGTTTGGTAGGCTATCTGTAACAATTTATTAATTCTTCATCTAAGATACAAATGCAGATGAGTTTCTGTGATGTGCTTTGTTGTGATTCTGTTTTATTAGCATATTCAGATTTAATTTTCTCAAACTTGTAGGTATACACCTGGTAGAGCAATGACCCACGATGTTTCAGTTTCTAGTAAAGAAAAATTCACATTACTTGCAAACTTTATTTACTTTCTCTTCTCCAGTATTGTAGCATGTAACTTTGTTCTGACTTTTAGAAAGTACAAATTATCAAAAAACTGGTGGCATGCTGCCAGTAAAGTGAAATGATTTTACAGACAGTGTTTCTTAATTTTCTTTATTCTTCCTGTCAACATAGTAGCAAAACATACAACATTGGAGTAACTGATATTTAACTTTGTGAATATTTTAAGCTTAGAATTTTGACAATAAGTAGTTATTTTTTTATTTAACATTGCTTAAAAAGTTCAAGATATGGGAAAGTTATATTTATATAGCATAGTTGGAGAAAAGAAAGAGGAAGATAGACTCTACATTTGCCCTACAACTATAGAGGTTATAGAGAAATTTAATGACCCATGTGAGACTGCTTTAATTGCCTGATTTTTAAAGAGATGTTTTTGAAATGCTGAAACAATATTATTGTAAAAATTAAAATTGAACAGAATGTTTAACTTTTTATGAAGTGCAGAGTGTCTGTTCCACTAGAGTTTCAGGGCCATAGCTTTAACTCCAAGAATTTCAGCTGCTATTCTTGGCCTCCTATCCCCATATGTCAGTCAGGGAAGAAAGCGATGATGAAAGACATAGAAGAGTTAATCAACATGTTGAATGGGAAGAGGAACATATAAGCGCTTCAGGGATCTCATATCTATCTTCATGAGCCTTAAGATTAAACAAAGGGAGACTATGTTGTGAAAAAAATGAATGAGGAAAGATTAATATGTGGCCTGCTTGATTAGCATCACAGCTCTGTTTTTGCATGGTAGCTTGAAAAAAAAATAAACAGAAGCAAAACACCCCTTACTCCTTGGAGAGCTACAGTGCTAAACTGGTTTCTGTTGGTTGCTCCTGTCTGTGGTGAACCCCTTATGAGGTGATACATCTGCTGAGCATTCTGTTCCCGGGATCCAATATTACAACATGACTAGTACAATATCCAAAGATCCCAGGAAATCTTGAGAATACTAATCAAGACATTATAAACGTGAGAGTATTTGTCATAGTTCTTCTCATCTATTAAATTTAAACCTTGAAGGAAGATGAGATGTTAGGTAACATGATATATTATTCAAAACTGTAGAGAAGAAAACCAAAATTCATCTATATCCATTATTTAATATTTATTTTTGATTATTTTTTCCTTTCTTATTTTAAAGATTAACCTATTTGTCTTTTCATGTAAGTGTGTACTTGCTTATTTACATGTATGCCATGTACATAGAGGTGCTAAAGATACCAGAAGAGGGCGCTGGATCCCCTCGAACTGGAGTTAACAGACAGATGTAAGCCACCCCATATGGTTGCTGGGAAACTAGGCCCAGTTCTCTGGAAGAGCAGAAAGTGCTCTTAGCCATTCTAGTCCTTACTCAAGACCTATTTACTGTCTCTTAGGTAAACTCCCATTGAGATACAATACTGTCACTATTAATTTAAATAAAATCTATGAATAGAGATCAAGTAATCATTCTCCTAGCTTGTTGTAGAATTCTTGACAGTCTTGAATGTCCTTTATTGGGGTGGCAAATCTGAAGATAAGTGAAGCTCACATTCCTGAGAACCATATTGAGGAGAATATACCCCTTCTGTTTGCTAACCCATGTTAAATTGGTCAAAAGTGAATAATGGACGTCTGTGTTAAGCCACAGAAGACACAAAGATCCACTGCAATATGACTAGTAATCATTTACCACTGAACAAGCTAGTAGCAGAAATATGAATGCATTTCAGATTTAAACTTTAGGACCAGAGAAATAAAAATTTCTTGGTGATTCCAATTAAGTAAGAGTTCAGAACTTATGATAGCAATATAAAAGAACATTAACCATCTTGCTTATATTTTTACTAAATAATACTAGCTTAATAATTACAAGAAAATAGAAAATATAAGAAATAAGTTACTGAATTGGTTAATACTGGATTAAACTACAAATAGGACAGTTTTTCATTTTACCTTCATGTTTCTATTACAAATAATGTTTTTCTTACACAAGGTAAAAAATAAATTAGGGAGGTTGGAGAGATGGTTCAGTGATTAAGAGCACTGACTGCTTTTCCTGCTTTTCCAGAGGACCTGGGTTCAATTCCCAGCACCCACATGGCAGCCAACAACTGTCTGAAGATCCAGTTGCAGGGGATCTGACACCTTCACACCAAGGCACATAAACTATAAAGAATATTTAAAAAAAAAAACTAGTTTCTGCTATCTGAAATTTTTTTTCCTTTCTTCCCTCTCTCTGCTTCTCTTTCTTTCTTTGATGGAGTCTTCTATGTAGCCAAGATTACTTATAATTCAATAAGATTACTTATAATTCTGCTGCATTA
>JAQHUG010000070.1:6036088-6051119 GCA_028555095.1 Dicrostonyx torquatus | reverse complement strand
TTTTACCCTGCAGAGGATATGAATACCGTAAGTCATGTTTCTCTTGCTTGGTGATTGTTCCTGGATAGCTATCTTTTCTTCCTTAAGCATCTAGATGTCCAAGGTCTCTCAACTGTTTGAAGATGGGTATTTAGCTGCAAAAGCAAGAACAAAACCCTGATGCAACCTTTTTATGAGGCTTCCTTACCACCTGTAACATTGTCACCTCTGTGGATAAGCTGATTCTTCAGTTTTTAATGCATTAACTATATCTACTTTTAGTCATTTTACATTACTTTGTTTTCACGCTTTGAACTCTATGAAACACATGTAAAAGTTTGTACTTTATTTACTTAGAGATGCAAGTCAACCTCTGATGGGACACAGTAAATTGCCTTACAAAGAAAGGACCTGTAAGCTGGGAATATTTCAACGTGGACATAAACCAGGTGCAATAGAACTTCAATTTTGATGACTCTGGAAATCTCAAAATGTTTGGTTTGTTTTCTCAAATAATAACTATGTTTTGTTTTGTTCTGATTTGTGTAAGATCGAAATTTGCCCTCCATTTCTTGGAAATTGTATATAGTACTTATTGGTGGACTGTCATTAAGTGACTGACAGAAATCAAGTTTATCACATGGGACAGTACTGACAACTGCTTTGATTTTAATTTTCTGAGAGATTTGGCTCACTTGCTTATTCATGAGTTTGGATAAATTGTACCCATTGGCAAGGAGAATATTTCTCTTAGGTTGTTCTGGCTTTCTCAATAGGTGGGACTGATGTTGCACTCTGAAGCATTAAGCTCTTTGACGCCTCGGTGTGTGTCATTGTACTACTGTATCCTCACTTTTTGTTAGGTGGAGGACACGTGTTTTTCTACCTTTGGAACATGTTAAGATTTTACATCAAATGAGTTCAGTGAAGATGGGTGTATAGCAAGTATTTTGAAGGTTCAGTAATCAGCAGTTAATATAGAATATGTTTTATCAAGACATAAATCCATTCAACACAAACTGCTTCTTTTGAAACTCTCCAATGAATTCAGATTGGTTTCATTTTGATGGAATTTTGGCTGAGTGAAGTGTGAAGATCCATGCCAGTGATTTTTGCTTTTGGGAGGATGTGAGCAACATGGTAAGTTAAAAGACAGCCTCAGCTACATGAGACTCTATCTTAAAAAATAAATAAAATAAAATGAGTCTTTGGAAAAACTGCAGTGATTCACAACTTTAGTTTAATAAAATTTCTTAAAAGAAATTTTGCAAATGGGGACTGACAGATAAGCCAAGGATATTGGTACAGGGACCTATCTCTTCTGCATATATTGGCCTTTTGGGAACCTATTCTATATGGATGCACACCTTCTTAGGCCGAGATGGAGTGGGGAGGGCCTTGGGCTTTCCACAGGGCAGGTTATCCTGCCCCATATCAGGGAAGTAGGGGGAGGGCAGTGGGGTAGTGTGGGAGCGGGAGGGCCCTGGACAAGGGGAGTAAATGTAAATTTTTCTTTTAATAATAATAAAAAAAGAAATTTTGTGCCTCTATTTTCTTAACTTTTTAAATATAAACTACAAGCCAATAGACATTTTGTGACATAACTTATCACGTACTATCTTATTTGTTCTGGATTTTATTAAGGTCTCATAGAATGTTTTAAATAATGTGATATTAATGTTTAAGAATTTGAAAATATGTACATAATGTATATCAAGACTGATTTGATTAACATTTTGTAGCACTAATTATATTTATTTATATAATTTTAGTTGTAACATTTTTAATTATTTAGGTGACCACAAATCTTGAACTAATAATGAAGCAAAATATAATTATTCTTTAGATACATGATAAATTATTTAATGATAATCATTAAATAATAATTAAATTAATGATAATGATAACAAAACACTGATTTAAGGATCATTTTAATTTTGTACACCAACAATTTTATAAGTTTTGGGCATACTCTAATGTGCTGGGGAGGTACCTAAATAGTAAAATGATTGCCTTGGGTTTGTAGTAGTAGAAAAGTTATATTTTCCAAACTTTAAGAGATTGCAAACTTTCAGTGTGGCTAACATATAATTTTTATCAATAACTATCAGTAGCTAGATCTCTTTCATTTTGTCAAATGTTACTAATAAAAAGAATTCTTGAGATAATACTAAAATAATGTGATTCAAAAAGCATAAATCTGCATATAAATAAAATTTATGTGTTAAGCAAATGTATAGAAAAAGGATTCTTGCAGTGTTTTGATTCATAATATGACAGAAACGGGCACAAAGTAAGGAGGAAAGTGGGAACAGAAGTGTATGCATTGTTTACAGAACGGAAATTTTTATTTTCCTTGACTCATACAAATACTAAACATACTGAATCTGCAAAAACACAAAGGGTTGTATAAATATTTTTGTCAGAGTTGGATCAGTTTAGGTGTTTATTCTAAAGAGTGCTATGAAGCATTAACTGCCAGATACTCTTGCCAGACCTGAATTTGGCCTCCTCAGTTAAAACGATAAAAAATATTTTTTACCTTCTGTGCAATCTGCTCAAATAGCTGAGATGTCACTGCCCTCCAAAGTAGTTCTGTCTTCTCTAATTGACTTTATCATGCCCTTCATTATTATAAGTGGAAATGAAAGTTTGTGCACATAAAAGAAAGATGGGATTCTTAAAACATCAGTTTCTTGGCATCCGCGATTATGTGTTAAAATCATGTGCAAATGGATTGTAAATTTTTATTTTGTATTGTGCTGCCCCCAAATTAAGCACCCCCTTTAGAGAAACTTTATCTATCATGTAACTGTATTTATGTTTTCTAAAACTCTTCTGAAAAATGATAAATTTCTTTTTATTTGTGGGAATTTCTTCATCTGTTTAAATTATCTCAATTCTATTATGAGATTTTTTTCTGAACTACCAAGAAGGGACGCTCAGAGTACTCTAAGTTTGTAAAATATTATGAAAAGTACGCTTTCAGTAATTATACATGTAGTATAAATACCTAGGAGTTTGGGTATAGCTTTTCAATCTATAACTGTTTCCTTATCTTCAAAGAAACATTGATTAATTATTTTTTAAAAATAGGTAAGAAAAATAGAACTTTTTTATTTTTAATTCTGGTTATTTTCTGAAATAGTTTTATTTGTATTTTAATTTTCTTATGACTATATGAGAAAGTTGCTATCAATGTCCAACTTATTAACTGCTTTTTAAAACTATTAGTGTTTGGTTATTCATTATTTCCCTTTCCTTCTCTAAAACATTAACTAGAATTTAATATCTAAACAATTTCTTTGAAACTCTTTACAGTTTAGGATATTCACAATGTGTCGTACTATTTACCAGATTATAATTGACACAGTGACCATTTCATCAGGGCTGAATGTCAAATTCTATAACTGAGACTGTGCCTCAAATACTGGTGCATGGTAAGCAGTTTATTAAAGTCCTTTATTAAAAATAAAGGACAGGTCCGTATGTGCTGCTGATATTTTCTGCAGGTCTTTATGGAGAATTCTGTGAAGCACCTTGTCATAAGGCAGAAGAACATGCCGTTGTGATACTCTGACAGCTTTAGGTTGACACCTGGTTTGCAGGACCTCATTTTCAAGAGGTTATTTCCTGGTTGCTGGGGACATAAGTCAAATTACAAGATTTCCAGAAATGAGCAGTTACTCAAATTTAAGTAACACAGATGAAATATTTCAGAGAATCTTTTCTAAAATTGGTTTCTCAATTACTGAATAGAAAAAGTAATTTTAAAAGTCGCAAATTTCGCTGAGTTCTGGAACTGACATTACCAAATAGAAGTTAACTTTCTGATTTCTCAACTTGCTGTGTGTAATGAAGGGCTCTGGCCTACACAAAGTACCCCCAGGAATCGTGACCACAAACTTTTTGTGATCAATAAACTCTTTGGAGCTACCATAATCATAAAGTTGAAAATCCAAAAGGTTATCTTAGGTTCAGATAAGTAAAGTAGTATTCTTTTCAAAGTGTTGCACAATAAAGGTGTTAATCAGAAGAATATCTTGGCACTTAGTGGGTTATCATAGCAGTTTTCAGAAAATTCCAATTTATAGTTTGCACCAATGAAAATCCAACAAGTTCTTCCTTCTCAGGTAAACTAGATAAACCTCTGTCTTCCAGATTGTTGCTTTACTGGGTTGCTGTGGTATCAGTAATCAAATTCTAAATACTTACTAAATACTGAGCTATTAAGTCAAGTATATAATTTTCTCCTTCATGATTTAATCAACACAATTTTCAAATGGGTGTATTTATAGGACATGTATTTTTCTTCTTTTTATATTATTATTATCATTTGCCATTACAAACTCACTCTGTAGCCCAGGCTGGCCTCAAACTCAGAGATCGCCTGCCTTTGCCGCTGCCTCTGCATCTGCCTTCAGAGTGCTGGAACTAAGCATATGTGCCACTGCCACTCAGCTATACATGTGTTTCTAACTACTTTTTGAAATAATATTAATATTAATAATTTAAGTAGATTTTAAAAAGATAAGTCCATTAGAAATCCTCTAGTTAGGTCAATTTCTTTCCATTGTCACTGAAATATGATCCCAGGTTTGTTCACCTGTGTATATCTACTACATTTATAATTAAGGTACCTAAAGATAACAAATGCATGAAATTTCTTTTTCAAATTATTCCCAGAATAATTTTCTGGGAAGTTTTATAATTTTATAATAAATGTTTTATGAATAGGTAAATTTGAATGTTATCTGCATTTTTTTTTCTTTTTTGGTTTTTCGAGACAGGGTTTCTCTGCAGCTTTGGAGCCTGTCCTGGAACTAGCTCTTGTAGACCAGGCTGGTCTCGAGCTCACAGAGATCCACCTGCCTCTGCCTCCCAAGTGCTGGGATTAAAGGCATGCGCCACCACTGCCCGGCTGCGCCACCACTGCCCGGCTCTGCATTTCATTTAAAATTATTTCCTTTGTTCAATAAAGTTTTGTTTCTTTGGAATTCTGGATCTAAATTTTCTTGTTACATTTAATTTATTAATTAAAAAGTTTACTTATTGTGTATGTGTGGCCATACACAATATATACAGGCTGCCGAGGTGATCAGAGGGCAGCTCGAAAGAGTTGGTTCTCTGATTCTATCATGTGATTCCCAGGGTTCAAACTCAGGTCATCAGGCTTGATGTCAAGTACCTTTACTAGTGAAGCCATACTGCCTGCCCATAGAATTCTGGTTTTATCTAAATATTTGGAAGCATAATGATATTTGAAAAGTGACATGCAAATGCAATTATGAATATTTTATCTTTTCCAGTTGGCTGCTAAAAGCATTTTTCAGGGTAGTAGGCTTGATTAGTAGTAGATCATTAGAATGGAAACAGTTATTGAAAGAAGTGGAGTGTTTTGCAGCTTCTCTCTGACAAAGCCATACTTTTTATTCATAATAAGCATTTGCCTGTTTTTAGAAAGGCAACAATACTCCCATTGTGTCTTACAAAAGCATCGACTTGCAAAACAAATAAGGTTCAAACATAATTTCAAGGAAACTAAGCAAGGAATGATGAATGTTACTTTCACAGCAACACAATGTCTCCGCACCTTAGTCAATAAATTGTAGCATTTGAACCACTCTGTTGACACTTGGGAAAGGCATGGAAGCTTCTGCTATACAGGAGGACTGTAACTTAGGGATTGGCAACCTTTCACTCTTGTGGCAGATGGTCACACACTAGGACATTTGGACTGGCAACCAGCCTCTGGCAGAAGCTCAGCTCCTTCTGTGTTTACTACTATTTGGAATTAGTGCTGTGAATTCTGGCCATGGACATGGGCATGATCAGCACCAACCTTGAACCTCAAAGTTACTGTGGCCTGCTGTTTGTATTTTTGTCCCACATAAACTAGGATAGCAAATACAATAAGGAAGGAAGTTTCTCCAAGAAGTGGTTTGAAAAACTGTTTTCTTCTTAAAGCACATGAGTCATAAGAATGTAACGGTATAATTAAGCAAAATTTTCATCAATGGCTCATATAGGCACCATGTTTCAATGACAAGGATAATGTGCAATATGCACCAAGTACAGTTGATCTACCCTTTTATGACCAAAGGCTAGAAGATAAGACAGGTCAAGTTGGTCACTCAGACTCCATAAGCCTTGAGGATGGTCATGTTGAAACAAACTTGAGCAGCTGTCAGAATTTTACCATGGTTCCTTAGAGTAAAATACAACAAAGAGAAGAGAACAATGATTCACACATTATTCTAGGTTCATTTATCAAATTGCTTGTGCTCATTAACAGGCAAAACATTATCAAATGTGATAAAGTACAGTTCAGTTCTCACTATGCATGAGAGTGTTTGGAGGACTGCCTGCATTTTTTGTTTTCTTTCAGTTTAACTTCTGCCAAATCAGCACAGCCCTGCCTAGTTATTTGCCTATCCAATTACACAAATAGCTCCATCCAGTTTTTTATTTCCATTATTAAAGTTTCTAGTGGAAATGCGCTGAACTGTATGTTAGGAAGAATTAAAAGGTGTCTCCTGGGAAGAAATGACCAATGGTAACTTAAAACACTAATTTTTGAAGGGAGCAATTCTGGCTCAATATGGCTGGAGCCACATTTTTTTTTATTCCTGTATAAGAGTTTCCTTATACATTATCAAGTAACAGCAACTTTGTAACTGTGACATTGCAAAGAAGCAAGGCATTGAAATTACTTCTTAGAAACTTTTGGTTCCTGTTATTTGTGAAGTCTTAGGCTTCTTTATAACAAGGTTGGCTTCTAAAAGAGCCTGGTACTATGGTTTATTATAAAATGTAAACTTTCCATAAATGCAAACATTTTCTTTTTAGAACCTGAAGCTATTGTGGGATGAGACCCTTGATGTGTTCAACAAAGCACAAACCTGGAAGGAAGGCAAGTTGTTTTCCTTTTCTTTTTGACTCTCTGGGCCATTTGCTCTAAATACTAGATTCATATTTATAGACTATCACAAGAACATTTATTATTTCCATTAAGTCATATAGTCTTGACATGTAGTCCTTACTGTTGTCTATAGACTATTATAAACATTTTGATGCTGGGAAAAAGACTCAACAGCTTATAAACTTTTGCTGCACAAGCATGCAAAACTGCTGTTTAAGGATTATTTCAAAGATTGGGGTTGTAAGGGTAGAAATACAGTTCAGTTGCTACAATGTTTACCATGCCCTGGCTTCCTTTCCTAGAACCTCATAAAATGGGTGTGGTCTTGGACACTCTAATCCTGGCACTTGGGAAGAAGAGGCAAAAATCCAGAAATCCAACATCACCCTCTCAATTCTATAGTGAGTCCAAAAACAT
The DNA here is from genome assembly GCA_028555095.1 of Dicrostonyx torquatus. Classification (NCBI taxonomy): domain Eukaryota; kingdom Metazoa; phylum Chordata; class Mammalia; order Rodentia; family Cricetidae; genus Dicrostonyx; species Dicrostonyx torquatus. The sequence goes on along the minus strand of JAQHUG010000070.1, from coordinate 6,043,801 downwards.
TCTAGGACACTTTTGAGATCTTATATCAAAACAAACCAACAACAACCAAAAACATGTATTTAAACACTAAACATTTGTTAACAGACACAATTTATACAAATCTGAAATCTCAGAGTGGTTTGGGCTTTGCCCTTTCCTAGTGATGTCTTCCTGTTATCAGAAAACCAGAACTGGAACTGGAAAGTCCACTTACAAGATACATGCAACCATATATGTGCATACATAAAGCATGCATAGATAAAATCTATAACCCACCCAAATGGTGTTAATTTTATCGGGTGTTTGTAGAAAAAGTCTTAGTAGGTTAAGATGAATAAGATTTCTGCCTAAATTGCCTAGTTCCATCATTGATTATGTGGCTTTGCTGTGGGCGTCAGTGAATTTGAGCTATGAATTAACCTTGATCACAGCAATTTCTCGTTTTATGGATTTGGGACAATTCCAGTATAGTGTAAACCATCTTCTTAAATGCCAGAGATTGAACTTTATCAGATGTTGATGTTCACACATGTGTATGTGTTTGTATGTTTGAGTAGGTATTTATAGTAAACAGAAGATCTAATTACTGAATGTCATGATAATGGCATGAATTTAAAGATCATACTTGGAGAAAATTTACTGAACATGGCTAACCAGATTATATTCTTCACCCAGGTTCATTTATCAATCCCTGATGTGAGTGTGTATTGCTAGACATCATGTGACTACTAAAATCCACATGTGACTTTGTAAGTCAGGGAACAATGTGACCCCAAAATCAAACAGTAAATTTTCTATTATTACCAAATGAAAAATGATTGTGGCTTGAAAGATATAAGCATCATTCAGTTTATCATCTTGAATATTTGACTGCAGTGCTGCATGGATATGAAGCCATACCTGGTACTATGTCTGCGTTTATAGCTAAAGTTGGTTTAAGTTTATAATATTCTGAAAATTTATCTAACTACTAATGTAGCTAAGCCATGTTGGGTAGACATGGGTAAAGAAAGATATATCTACAGCTATTTAAGACCTTTTAATTCCTAGAAATATGACATTGCATTTAGATTTTGCTTTTATTTGTAAAGCTAATTAGAAACTGAATCATGTAATCCTTTTCCCATAATACTGCTAAATATGGGTGAGAAAAAATACAGAAATGTTGTCTATTTTCAATTATGTCCATGGCAACCAGACACTGAAAACTGGGAAAATAATCATTGGGTAGGTTTGAGCTAGTGAGCTCACTGTGAAGTGAGGTTGAGATACAATTCTACTTATCAATCCATTTCCAAAGCAGCAGAGTGTGATGCTCCCTAGAGAAGCAGCCAAAACAGTTAAAAATAGTTCTCTCTTTCTCTCCTTCTCTTTCTCTCCCTCCCTCTCCCCTCTCTCACACACAGTGATACACAATTTCTATATGTTCATCTAAAATCATAAAGCAAGAGAAACTAATTAGAGGTTAGAATGATTAGTGAGAATCCAATATTTAGGTCACTATCTACTCCTCCCGGGTCCCCTGTGAGACACAACACAAACTCAGTTTCTCAATGCGTAGCTGAGAGGAGGCTGCTACAATTCCCTTTAACCTCAGATATGGGCCATGGTATTTTATTTCTTCACATGAAGTAGACTACAAGATTTAAATTTCCCTTCAGCTATATGACAAAGGAATCAAGTCTCAGGTAAGCGATCAAGGGCATTTTTTAATTAACCTGGACTCACTCACAGAAGCGAGGAAGCATACCAAAGAGTGTCAAGGGTGTTGAGCTCAAATCACCTTTGCCTGAGCTCATCCAGAGGAAAGCATCCGTTCCAAAGAAGACAAGAGGACAAAGAAGACACAACCAATGGCTAGTGCATCACATACATCAGAATGCTGTCAGTCAGGCTCCTCACACTCACCACTGGAACAGTGACAAAAAGAATCTCCCTAAGGAGAGAGGGAGAAAACAAGAGAAGGAACTTCAGTCTCCTTATATGCACTTTCCATCAGTCTGTTGGTAAAGGCACTGATGTATGACTTTCTTTTCTTCCTTAATTATTAAAACTTCGTGTAGTCATTACTATGGTGGAACATGTCATCTGTAGCAACCAAAATCTGTGTTTCTAAGCTAGAGTCACTAATATTTGCCTCAGAATAAATATCTCTTGCATCCAAAAAAAAAAAAAAAAACAAACTTTCCCTTGGCCAGGGGAAGAGCCATCATAGCATGATAGAAAGGCTGTTATACACAGCAACCACAATACCTATACAATTAAGTCAATGAATCTCCAACACAAATGGAAGATGGATTGCCTTCACCTCTGTGCATGGTGTGTACTAATGGGACTGAGAAGATCAATAACAATAGAAAATGAGGGACCTGACATTGTCAGAGAGACAGCATGGGTCCACAAGGATGGGTTCAAGGAAGAAAATGGTGGATGGATATAATTGAAGTATGTAAATATGTGATATTTCTAAGAACAAAGGAACTATGTTATTAAAAACAAAGCAAATAATGGCTGTGTCTCCTAAAGAGTAACATCAGAGACTTTATACTATGTGAGAGATGATCAGAGCCTATTCTAAGTCACTAAATAAAACCCAAACTGCAACAAACTCTAAAAACAGAGAAGAGGAGCCATATATTGAATTGTAAGAGTGTAAGTTTTATTGAGATGAATCTCAACATAATTGAGGCAACCAAATATACCTGGCTCTCTGCAATATAATTATCAACTTAAATTATATTAGGAAATATTTACATGGGAGCTAGGTTGTTTTGAAAATCTATTTCTGTGACCATCATTCAGCATTGCTTAATATTGGAATAAAATGCAGTTCAGTGGCCCTTATTATTAAAAAAAAAATCCAGGGTAGCGCTATCAAGAGGAGACTTGGGAAAATCCACTAAATGTAAGAGTGATTGTGACTGAGCTTGCTACCTCTACAGATTCCATTACACAGTCTTGTTGAATTAATTGTATATGTTTAAAATTCCACAACAGTGCATTGATGTGAAAACAAATAATCCATAACTTCTAATGACTAACAACCATGTTCCAAAGTTAGGGAATTACTTATAATCCATAAATTTTTAAAATAAAAAATCTGAATAAAGCCAAAGGGAATACAATCTTATCTCTTCTAAAAAAAGAGTTTGTAATAATAAGGATGGAATTTTGTGATATCATCATTTTATTACTTGATACATTGAAAAATATTTTTCTTTTACTTTTGAGATTATAATTACATAATTCCTTTATCCTCCTTCCTTCTTCCAAAGACAACCATATTCTCCTCCTTTCTTGCTTTCACAGTCATGGCCTCTCTTTTAATTAATTGTTATTGCAGGTATATATACATATACACACGTGACTGGTCTGTATGTTACTTGCATGTGTGTTTTCATGGCTTAATATTTGGCATTGTATAACTAATTGGTTTGCTTTTGCCTAGGAAAGACTATTTCTCCTGTTTTCAGCATTCCTTAGTTTCCTGTAGTTCTTAATGAGGAGTTGAGCCCTGGTGGTCTTTCCCCTGTCCACTTTGGCATGCATATTGGTGTCACCCTTGCTCAGCTCATGTTTAGGAAGTCTAGTAGATGAGTCTTTGTGGGTGTAGTTTCTGCTACTAAGACATATACTCTCTCAGCAAAGCCTCTGGCCATCTTGCTTTTACAATCTTTCTGCTCCTTCTTTGACAGTATTTCCTGAGACTTAGGTATGAGAGTTGTTTTATAGATGCATTTATTGGGACTATCCTTCAGAACTCTACATCCTGGTTAGTTTTGGTTCTGTAATGGTCTCTGTCTGTTGTCAAGAAAAGGTTTTCCCTAACGAGTGATCAGGATTACACCCACCTTTGGGTACAAGGACAAATATGTACAGTTAATACCCCTTGAAATATGCAACAGAAAAATAAATATCGAGGTTTTCCATTGGTAAGAATATAAAATCTTTGGAAGATTGTGTGTTCTAGATGTTACTTTTCTCCACTATATTATTCACAAGTTTTGAATACTGAAACTCTGCAGTGGAGAAATGCTGTATTGATACTTTCATGCAACGATGAACTAGTCTACATAATTTGCTGACCCCAGCAATGTTACTGCCTTGTCTCCTGGAAGCAATACATGCTTTAACAACAGTCAGAGACTAGACTAGACATGTTCATTAACAAGAAAAGGTGCTTACCACTCTTGTCCATGACTAACAGAAAGTGTAAAATTAGCAAATGGATTTTAGATGATTTGCACATCAAAGCTGTTTTTCATTTCGTGGCTTATTGTCATGTTGCATCCTAGAAAGTATTAGAAGAAAACAAGATAGACTAAATTTGTGTCAAGAACAGTAGATTTGTATTCCTCAGAGGAAACAACATTAAAGAAAAAACCTCACTAAACATGTGTTTAATCAGAGATTAATGACTAGCTAGATTTTTCAATGTGTTTCATAATCTCAAGAAAATCACTTCACAAAATGTCATTTTGTTTTGGTGTTAGAGTTTTCCACTAGCTCCAAGGACTTAAAGAGTGATTCATATCTCTACCATAAAATTGTTTTAATAATTAGAGTACTTTATTAAAACTGGAACAAAATTTTATGTAGAGACAATGATTTCTATCCTTGATTCATCTACATTCCTTTCCATTTATAAGAATGGCACTATCTGGGGCTCGTGAACTAATATATTTCACATCAAGGGACTTTTAATCTTGAAAATGGTGTTTCAAACGAGTATTAGCAGAAAGCTTCAGGGCACGGACTCTGCATAAACTCCTAATCCACTGCCCTGGACACAAAGGCAGCACTCAAGTCGTACTTTGCAGGCTTAGAATGTTCACTGGAAAATGCTGAAAATTACAGCAATTTCATATCTATTTTGAAATATAATTACACATGGTTGAAATAACTTTTTTACTTGTGGACAAAACAGATATTTTAGCATTCAAATAAAGGAAATAATCAAACTGTCTTTGATTACAGTTACAAAATACATTTCTTAGACCCTAAGTGGAATTTGAGTATTAGCTATCCAGTTCACACAGTACTAAGTTGCTTAGGGAAAAAAAAAATGTGTATACCTGCCTAAGTTACTGCTCTATTGCAATGGAGAAACACCATGACACCATGACTGAGGCAATTTATGGAAGAAAGCACTAAATTAGGGGTATATTTACAGTATCAGTGCGTGATTTCATGACTATCATTTCAGGAAGCATGACCCCACGCAAGTAGAGATGACACTAAAGAAGTAGCTAAGAGCTTACATTTTAACCAGAGGCAGTACAAGAGAAAGAGACAGAGAGAGAGAGAGACGAGAGAGAGAGGAGAGACTAGGCCTAAAACCTCAAACCCCATATCCAGTGACACATTTCTTTCAATGAAGTCATAACTCCAAGTCCTTCACAAACACTTCCACCAACTAGGAACCAAGCATTCAAATATATGAGCCTATGGGAGCCATTCTGAAACAAGCTACTAGCCTACCTAATAACCCTTTGCTTATTTTCTGCTGTGTGATGAAATCCAGGACAAAGGCAATTTACAGAAGAAAGCGTTTATTTGGGCCTATGGCTCCAAAACCATACTAGTTGGGGAGGCAGCATAGCAGAGGGCTGTAGTGTAGAGCTGACATATGACATTTTCAACCCCAAACACAAAGCAGATAAAAAAGAAACTTGAAGTGGGGCCAGGCTATGAACTCTCAAAAACCCATCTCCAGAGATGTATTTCTTCCATCAAGACCACATCACCTTCCTAAATATTCCTCTAACTGGATTCACTGTATTCAAATACCTGAGTCTATCAGGACAATTTTATTCAAATCATCTCCCTCCAGTCCCTCATTCTTATCTCTTTCTGTACATCTTTATCTTGTCTCTCTTTCTCCTGACATTATTCTTTTCTTGAAACATTCATATAAAATCATAATTACCTGAATTTTAAAAATAATTAATGAAATTATATGATTATGAAATGTAGAGCCATAAAATTAAAAATTGTTATGTAAATTTTTCACTTTTCATAATATCATCCTGATCAATTTTTTTCAAATCATGAGATTCATTTTTATCTCAGAAATTCATGTTCCTCTGTAAAAATGCATATGCATGTGTTTGTCAAATTTTATTTATCCATTGATCTTAAGTATATTAAGTGGAATCTATTTACTGAATATTGTAAATGATGTTGAATTATACATAAGAATGTCGATATCTTTTTAACAATTTGATTCTTACTGCATTAACATCTACTCACAAGTTGGACTGATAGAAAATATCATAATTCTACTTTTAATTATTTGAGGAATCTGCATAATGCTCTTAACATTGGTTATAGAGATTACATTCTCCAAAACTATACCAGGATTCCCCCTTTACCATATTCTTGCCATCCCTTATCTTTGGACTTTTTGGTAATAGTCCCTTTAAAAGAGATGAGGCAATGTCTCAATGAGTTTAAACTTTGCATTTCTCTTATAATTACTAATATGGAATTGCCTTTTCATTGTCCTTTTGTCATTTGTATACTTAAGAAATATGATTTCTCAAACCTTTCATTGAATTGAGTCATTGGTTTTATACTATTGAGTTGCATGAATTCTTTGTATGCTCTGAGTGTCATACCTTTATTTGAGATACAGTGCTCAAATACTTTCCCCAGTTCTGTTGTTTATTCATTTTGTAGTTTGCTCATTAAAAACAGTATTGATATAAAAATCCCAAGTCTTTTGAAAGATTTATTTATTTTATGTGTGAGAATGTTTTGAATGTACATACATCTGTGCATCACATGTGTGCCTGTTGCCCTCAAAAGTCAGGAAAGGTCACTGGATCTCCTGAAGGAATTGGAGTCATGAATAGTCAAGAGCTTCCATGTCTGCTCGGAATTTCAGACGGACCATCTGCAAGAACCAGTCCTCATAACTGCTGAACCATTTCTCCATAACTCACGTGTGTTTATGCACTTTCTCCTCTCTCTTTCTCTCTCTGTCTCTCTCTCGAGCTCCCCCTCCCCTTCTCCGTCTCCCTCTCATGAAACTTGGTATAAGATTTGAAAGTTCATTACTAAACCAGTATCACAGAGAATTCTAACTTACTATGTCTTCTTAAATTTCATGACTTACATTCTTACTTTGTCTTTATTCCATTTTGTGTTATTTGAGTAGAGCATGCAAACTCTATTTTTAGCATGTGAAAAAATCTGGTATTTAAATACTATGTATTTTATTTATTTACGAAAACACCTTTCTTCTGTTGCTATTATTAATATAGTGACATCTTTCATTAAGATTATTCAATCTCTTGACTGTGAATGTTTGGTTTAGTATCTGGACTTGGTCATCTGCTCCATTGTCTATATGACTACTTTAATGTTAGTAGCACAGACAGTTTTAATACCATAGTTTTGTAAAGTAATTTTGAATTAAAGGTCTGTGCCTCAATCTTCTTTTTCATGATTGCTTTAGCTATTCAAAGTCTAAAAATATTTTAGACTTTAAAATTTGCACATTATAATATGAGTGATATTTAATATCTAAAGTGTTAATAGTGTCATTAGCAATCTTTTCATTCTGTTAAGATTGGTAGTTTAGGAGTCATAACTGAATGTGCCTTGAAATTTTTTTTTGGCTGTAGAATGTTCAGTTTAATTTCTTTAACTGAATCTTCAAAACATAGAAATCAACACAGGCTTCCCTAACACCCAAATAATTGTGAAATAGATACTCATGAGCTTCAC
>JAQHUG010000070.1:5995873-6011118 GCA_028555095.1 Dicrostonyx torquatus | reverse complement strand
TTGGCACAGGGGACCACTTCCTAAATTTAACCCCAGTAGCACAGACACTGTGAGAAACAGTTAATAAATAATATCACGAGATTCTTAACCCCATGGATACATTTGCCACACAACCCTACACTTAGGATTCTGGGTACATCACTGAAGAGAAGATGGGCAGAGTTTAGTGCCAGGGGACCAGGAAATCTGTATTAAGATCCTGTTTTCTAGAACTGACAAGAGACCTGTATCCATGAACCCTCAACCATACCTTCCTTAATAAGACAATAAATAGACATAAAAATGGAAAGGGAAAATTCACAGGACCCTTCTCCCGAAACAAATAACTACAGGTAATTAATGATTACTGAAAGTTAATCATTCCTAGTGATGATTCCCTTAATTATTTATCTTATCCCACAAAGTCTGAACTGAAATCATATATATTAAATCAATATTAATAATAAATAAACTCCTTAGGACAAATGTGCTTGTGTGTGTGTGTATGTGTGTGTGTATGTGTGTGTGTGTGTGTGTGTATAACAGAAATAGAGGTCATGGATTTGAGAAGGTTTAGGGCTATGAACATGGGAGGGTTTGGGGGAGGAAAGGGAAGGGAAAAATAATAAAATTATATTTTTATTTTAATAGTTATATTAAATAGGAAAATAAAAAAGTAGAAAGGCTTTTACTGAAAATTCAATACAGCATCATGTTTATCAGTGATTTAATTAAACACTAAGAACTTTAATGTAGTCTTTAGGAGAAACTTGAATGACATATCATTAGATTATCCACCCTGGAAGAAGACAGTGCAACACCCAAAGTTTCTCACTAATGTAGAGAAGTAATTATTCCTAAGTTGTAATGAAGGCTAGGCTTTGGTGCTTTTAATGGGCTCATACACAGAGTTTACTCTTAACTATCCATCCAGTTATATTAAATATGTGCCAGTAATTTGAAAAGATGAAGTGAATGTCTTATGAAATTGTTGTAGCTATTAAATTGTCTTAGTGAAGTGGCCAGGTGGTAGGGATGTCTTCAAGTAATAGATAAGTAAGTGGGACTATACACCACCATAAAAAATAATTGAGATGAAGTCATGTATGATAAAGGTACTTGATAAGTTACAAAGACTAAAGCTTATTTATGCTTGTATTTGACAAACATAGGACTATTCTGAAAGAACTAAAAGGCCAATCTTTGTTAAATATATTCAGTTTTATACTTATAGCTCAAAATAATTTTAATAGCGTGTAAATAATCAGGAATAGCTTTTTTCCAATATAACTGTTTTCTTAAAAGTTTTAAGCATTGGTCTGAATTGAGTGCGGTTTATAGCACCTGGTCTCTTGTTTAAATATAAAGAAGTTTTATCAGTTAGGCATAAACTATAATAATAATAATAATAATAATGATAATGGTGATGATGATGATAATGATAACAACAGATCCAAATATATACTAATCCTTGCATTATACAAATCCCTCTCCTATGTATCTAGTCTTTAGCAATGAAAGTGGGAAGAAACATACTAAGTTCAAATTGTGTCATTTCATGCCCTATTTCCCTCAAGTATGAATTTGGTTCTCTAGACAAAGTAACTTGTAAAATATAGTTTAGGTAGCTTTGTATCAGATAGTTTCTTACTAAGAAAAAGCAACATAATCATCCAAACAAAAAGAAAAATGTTCATATATATATATTCTACTTTGGAAAAGAGAAAGCTTTGCTACAAATGGTGGTGGATAACAGATAGGGCAGGGCTATGAAACCCTCCTGTCATTAACCTGAAGCTTGGTTACTTGTGATTCAGCTCTTTGGGAAGACTTTTTTTTGTCAGTTGTTCTCAGTCCAGCTGAGTTTTCTTACCTATGTGAATAAATCTTCCTATTGTAATGTGACTGCCTCGCTGAATAAGGTAGCAAGCCACGTGGCTAGGACTAAGGTTGCTTTGCCTTTTAGCTCTGACAGTCCAACATGGCAGAGGTATGTTCACCACTTCTGCCAATCATGCACAATGTCCCAATTCCAGGTATGTAGCAGGTCTATGACATGTGCTGTTAAGCAGTTTGTGACATGCTGCTCCCAAACCCTATTTAAGTGCTCAGCCTCATGAAAGAGCCAAAGCTGTTTGTGCAACTAGCACAAACTAGGAAGCCCTCCTCTAAAGAAGATGCACAGTCTTTGCTGACAAAAGACCTATCTTAAATGAGCTGTTGTGCCCCTGTTCACTGTCAGCAAACAGATCCCATCCAGAAAAAATAACAGTAGTTCAGATACCAAGAAGCTGCACTAAACTTGTGTGTGTGTCTAAAATTCCTTTTCAAGCTCTGCTAGGTTTTATGTGGATGTAGTTGGGGAAATCCACATCACATTTACCTATTTGCTAAGAAAAGCTGAAATACAAGTAAGATCTGAAAGACAGAAAGAAAAGAGAAATTCCTATCTTTGAACTTAGGGTTTTTAAGTTCAAAAGGACTTAATTTATTTTGTTTTATGTGTACATATGGTATGCCTGAGTATATTTATATGTACCTTATGAGTACAGGTGCCTCCAGAGGATAGAAGAGGACACCTGATCCTCTGGATCTGGGTTTACAGGCAGTTCTGAGCCTCCTTCTGCTTTTGTTGGAAACTTGAGTTCTCTGCAATCACAATAGTGCTCTTAACGCCTTGGTCATCTTTAACCCTGAAGGGCTAGAAATTTTAACAGTGAACTTTAGCATGTTTCACCAAGTGATCTTTTTCTCATTTATACTCTAACTTCCCTATGGAATTTCCAAGTTAATAAAAAGAACCTCAGTGAAACTGAAAAAAATTAAATTTAAAATTTTATTTTGAACTCAAAATCAAATCAATAAATTTCCTTGTACCTGAGACCTTAGGAAATCTAAGTGAAACTGAAATGGCAGTGGGTTGGTTTCACTTTGTTTTGTTTTGTTTTCTTTAAATTTTAAAATCTTAGCTCCTGATAGGCATGCTTTTAATTTTCCTAAGTAAATGACACCACCTGTATTCTGATGTAGAAATCTCCTTTCATATTAGAGCCATTTCATATATCTTTGCTACTTTTTGGACTTCTGTTACTATGTATTATTAGAACAGCTTCATTTTGATGGTTAAGATTTATTTATTCTTTTTGTCTAAAATTTATTCCCAACTAAATTCCAGCCGGGAAGTCAAGGTGTATGCCTTCAATCACAACACTTGGTAGGCAGAGGCAGATAGCTCTCCATGAGTTCAAAGCCAGCCTAGTCTACAGAGCAAGTTCCAGGACAGGCTCCAAAGCTACAGAGAAACCCTTTCTCTAAAAACAAAAGCAAACCAAACAAAAACAAACAAACAACAAAACTAAATTCAATATTTGATCATTCTCTTTTTTTCTGGTCAGGCTATCTGACCATGAATCTCCTAAGAACCAACCTCTGGAATATTTAGTGATAGTGAGACATGGCCTTCCTCTTTACTTGTGTTCACAGGCTTTACATTAATTTTATAACCACTTATCTAAAAGACACTTTTCTTTCTTTCTTTCTTTCTTTCTTTCTTTATTTATTTATTTATTTATTTATTATGTATACAATATTCTGTGTGAGTGTACGCCTGCATGCATCAGGCCCCATTACAGATGTTTGTGAGCCACCATGTGGTTGCTGGGAATTGAACTCAGGACCTTTGGAAGAACAGGCAATGCTCTTAACCTCTGAGCCATCTCTCCAGCCCTAAAAGACACTTTTCTATCTAGCATCATTGAACAGATTGTTTCAGCAATCCTTCTTTATTCAGATACCAATGCTTCAGAAGTGGATAAATTCCTTAATTTAAATACTAAATCCCTTTTTATAGCACATAAAAGGGTGATAAAAGTCTATAATACCAAGATCCTTGATAATATTCTCAGAAATGATCAGAACACTATCTCTTCTTCTCGGAACACCAAGTGTGTAAAAGTAGCTACTCAAATTAGCAAGCATTAAGTTCAAGAGGAAGAACAACGCCACTGTTCACAAGTACTGTTAGTTTTTATGAATGAATTGGATGGAGCACTTCATTTTCAAAATCCCGTTCACGGTTGCTAAGTGCTTTATGACATCTTATATGAAGAGATGGCAGAGGTTAGATTAGCTTAGTCATTAATCCTCTTAATTAATCCTGAAGAAAGTGGTTGATCTGACCTGATCATGACACTTGACCTTAGATATTAGAGTGTTCAGTAGTGTTGAGTTCAGCTTTGAACCATTGGTTCAATTCTAGGACAACAGGAAAATTTTCACTCAATACTCTGCAAGATAATGTTTGCCACTGAGAGATAGATCCTAATAGTACACGCTCACCCTACTAGCAATCAGAGAAACTGTTTATTCCTTCTCAAGAAATAAGGTCCTTTGTTGCTTTTACAGAGCATTGAGAGGACTTTTTGATTAGGAGGTTAGAGACCTCAGCGCCTATCAGTTTTCAAATGTAGCTAATGGAAGTTGAGGGTAGCAGCACAAACCACTTCACAAAGACTTCCAAAACACAGTGCAATTCTTTTGACACTCTAGAAGACCTGATTTTCTTAGAATCAAGTCATTAAATGTCACAACCGAAGGAGCATTAGAAACCAAGCATGACAAGTCTCATTTTACATTGAAGAGAAACAAAGTCCAGGGTAGAGGAAAATTATGTTGAAGGTCTGACAGCTCCTCAGACATGATCAGAATGAGAAAGTAGATTTGCCTGACAACTAGTGATTTATATAGATGTTCTAAAGTTATTTTTTCAAACTGTCTTTTCTAACAATTTTTTTTGTGGAATTTTGCTGCTGGTCATATATTTGTACCATTGGAGGGTAGATCATCTGTTGAAATTATGTTTGCGTAGAAATTTACTGTAATTAAGCAAACATACATGTTCAATGAAGGAGGTTGGCTTACCTTTAGGTGTGAGTTAGAAAGCTCTTAAAAATGGTTAATACTATGATACTTCATCTTTTTATGATTTTTATATATTTATATTTTAAAATTCATTTTATATTTCAACCACAGTTCTCTCTCCCACTCCTCCTCCCACCCCTCTTTGCCTCCCCTTCCCCAGCCCACTCCTCACAAAGGGTAAGGTCTCTCTTTAGGAGTCAACAAAGTGTATTGCATGAAGTTGAGGCAGGACCAAGCCCCTCCCCACTGCACTAAGGCTGAGTATGGCATCCCACCATAGAGAATGGGCTCCAACAAACTAGGTCACGCACCAGAAATAGGCCCCTTAGAGAAAACAAGCTACACAACCGTCTCCCACATGCAGAGTTTGGTCCCTTGGAGGCTCCATAGCTATTGTTTTGGAATTCATGAGTTCACAAGAGCTTGGTTCAGCTGTCTCTATAGATTTCTCCTTCATGATCTTGACTTCCCTTGCTCAAATATTCCCTCCTTTTTGACTGAATTCCTGGAGTTTAGCCTGGTGCTTGACTGTGGATTTCTGCATCTACTTCCATCAGTTACTGGTTGAAGGCTCTATGATGACAGGTTATTCACTAATATGATTACAGGGAAAGGCCAGTTCAGGCAGTTCAGGCACCCTCTCCACTATTTGCCAGGAGTCTTAGCTGGGGTCATCCTTGTGGATTCCTGGGAATTTCTCCAGCACTACGTTTCTACCTAACTCTATGAGAACTCATTCTATCAAGATACCGCTTTCATTTCTCTCCCACTTCATCCCTCCCACAACTCAGCCATTCTGTTCCCTCATGTTCTTTCATCCCCCATCCTCTCCCCTTTACCACTCCCTTGTCCCCCAGTTTACCCAGGAGATCTTATCTAATTCCTCTTCCCAGGGAGTTCAATGCCTCCCATTTGCTTCCTTTTTATTACCTAGTGTCCATGAAGCTGTAATCTTAACTCTCAGTATTATATGATATAGAGTTACCTGAGGAAAGGTTGTCTTGCATCACTGAAAGACCTTGGTTTTATATATTAAATTGGAAGAACCTCGAAGTGTGGGCAGCACCATTCTCTGGGAATGGAGTATATGAAAAGGAGAAAACGAGCAGAGGTCAGGCAGTCATGACTCAGTACTTCCTGATGACAGAAGTAGTGTAACCAGCTGTAGTGGGATGTATTATGGAACTATTAGCCTGAATAAACCTTTTCTCCCTTAAATGCTTTCTGTCAGGACATTTTATTAAAGTGGCAGAAAATACAACCAAGATAGGTACCAAGGAACCAAGAGATTCAAACAAAATTGTTGACACTTTTCTTGCCAGGCTTCAGGTTTACTGATAGAGCTTCATTGAATTTCTCCGATGATGGAAAACAATGTTTTTTTTTTCCCTGAAATATATATTCAGCTTCCATTCATTTGCACTAAGGTACAAAAGAAATGAAGATATTGAGAGGATAAATGTGAAATTACACAGCTAATTAAAATACTACCCAGCACAGGAAAAGCCTCCAATTACTTAAATTATTTAGATTGTGGAAAGGACAACACATGATCTTTGTAAAACAGATATTTTACAAATTTATGTTAAATTATTAATGTGATATGACCCTATTAAACATTTTGACATAAACTTCAGATTTATATTCCTTTCCTATCCTTCACACTGTTCCTAAGGCAAAAACTTCACCTAGAATTAGTTAGCAACATACATGCAAACAATAATTTAGTCACACATTCCATCATGACAAATGGCTAGCTTAAGATGTCACCTTTTATGTTGGCTGTAGTCTGTTGCTCCACATAATAAAAACTGTACTCTAATGAGCTGACATTTCCATCACCCTAAAATGGTTCTGTAATTAGGCATCTAAAAACAGTGGTGCAGTTACTCAGTTGTGGTTATTTTTAATTGCTTTATTGCTAATGAGGAAGCATTATGGATTACTGTGCTACATTTATGTGAGACAAAAACATTCTGATTAAAACTAAAGTCCTCAAATAGTTACCTAGCTATTGAAATTCTTGAATTTTTTTGTTTGGTTTTTGCTTTTTGGGGTTTATTGTACAGGATTGTTTTGGCTATCCAGGGTTTTTGTTTTTCCATATGAAGTTTAATATTGTTCTTTCAAGGTCTGTAAAGAACTTTGCTGGAATTTGATGGGGATTGCATTTTTGAATCTACAGATGGCTTTTACTGGATTGCTATTTTTATTATGTTAATCCTACCTATCAAAGAGCATGGAAGATCTTTACATTTTATTTCTTCTTTAATTTCTTTCATCAAAGACTTAATGTTCTTGTTGAACAAGTTTTTCACTTCTTTGGTTAGTGTTACAAGATATTTTATGTCTTATGTAAGTATTGTGAATGTGATGTTTTTCTGACTTCTTCTCCAGCTTATCTTTTGTATATAGGAGGATTACTGATTTTTTTTTTAGTTCATCTTCTATCCTGCCACATCACTGAAGGTATTTATCAGCTGTAGAAGTTTCCTAGTAGAGTTTCTTTGGGTTACTTTTGTATACTATCATATCATCTGAAAATAACAGAAGTTTTACTACTTCCTCTCCAATTTGAAACCCCTTGATCTTTTTTTCTTATCTTATTGCTCTAGTCAGAACTTTAAAAACTATGTTGAATAGTTATGGAGAGAGTGGACAGCCTTGTCTTCTTCCTGTTTTTACTGAGGTCACTTTGAGTTTCTCTCCAACCTTCATCATGAATATTAATTTTCTTAATTAAGAATAATCACAACATTTTTCCCATTCCCTTAACTCCTTCCAAGCTCTCCATATACCACTCCTTGATTCTATGGTCTCTTTTTAAATTACTGACACATGCATAACTGGACCAGATTGTAACCCCAGCAATAGTATTTGAGGGTTCCCTTTTCCCTTTATTCCCCTAATATTTGCTGTTGTCTGTTTTGTTATCTTAACCATTCTTCCTGAGGTAAGATGAAATTTAAAAGTTGTTTTAATTGCATTTTCCTTATTGCTAAGAGTAATGAACACGTTTTGGAGTTATTTCTTTTCCATAGGTAGGTAGGTAGGTAGGTAGGTAGATAGATAGACAGACAGACAGACAGACAGACAGAT
This sequence comes from Dicrostonyx torquatus, assembly GCA_028555095.1. NCBI lineage: Eukaryota > Metazoa > Chordata > Mammalia > Rodentia > Cricetidae > Dicrostonyx > Dicrostonyx torquatus. The sequence continues at coordinate 6,003,120 of JAQHUG010000070.1, read as the reverse complement.
AGATAGATAGATAGATAGATAATAGAGCTCTCTGCTCAGATCCATAGCTTATTTGTTTTATTTGGGTCATTAGTTTTCTTGACATTGGGTTTTTGACTGGGTGTGGTGGTGCACACTTATAATCCCAGCAAAGAAAGGCAGAGGCAGGAGGCTCTCTGCGAGTTCCAGACCACCTAGTGCTATATAATATGACCTTGTCTCAGCAACAAAAACAAAAACCAACAACACATTCTGGTTATTAATGCTCTGGCCAAATGTAAATCTGGAAGTTGTGTGGTTTAATTCTTCACTTGCTTGGATGTTTCCTTAATTATTCAGCTTTATAAGGTCCCACTTGTCAATTGTGTAATTAATCTGAATTAATCAGAATTTCATGCTGTAGCATCTTGTAGAATATTGCCTATGTTTCTTGTATTAGTTTGTATTTTAATTTTGAAATTAGAGTCTTTGATTGAGTTAAAGTTAGTTTTTGTGCAGGGCTACAGATGTGTTCATATTTCATTCTTCTGCATAGGAAGATCTGATTTTCTCCAGTGTATTTTTGGCTTCTTTGTCAAATATCACATACCTGTAGTTAAAATACACTCACATGCACACTTGCTTCTTCCATTTTGCTCCATTTGTTTACACCTTCATTTTTGTGACAGCACCAAACTGTTTGAATTACTATAGTTCTAGAATATAGATGAAGATCTGGAATGATAATTCATCAAGTATTGCTCTTTTTGCTCAGGATTGCTTTGGCTATTCAGGGTCTTTGTGTTTTCGTTTTAGGATAGTTTTTTTTTTCTATTCTTATATAGGTATTTTACTTGCGATTTCATTGAATTTGTAAATTACTTTTTGTAATAGTCATTTTCACAATATTAATTCTACAAATTTATGAATATAGGAGATATTTCCATTATTTCAGGATTCTCCTTTTTTTGTTTTTTGAGACAGGGTTTCTCTGCAAAAAAAACAAAATCTTTCTGTCCTGGAACTCACTTGGTAGACCAGGCTGGCTTTCAGTTTACAGAGATCTGCCTGCCTCTGCCTCCTGAGTGTTGGGATTAAAGGTGTACACCACCCACAACTGGCCTTCCTGGCTCCCTTAATCTCTTCAGTGTTTGAAGCTATCATTGTAGAAGCCATTCATCTCCTTGGTTAGATTTATTCCTCGATAATTTATTGTCTTAGGTAATTTATTGTCAATGAGAGTGTAACCATCACTTTTTTTCTAAATGTGTTTGTTGCTGGTTTATTTAAAGGTTAGTTTCCAAGTCTGATTCTACTTGGGATATTTTTGAACATTTCAGACAGGGCTTACAAGATGACTTGGTAATTAAAAGTACATGCTGTTCTTACAGAGTACCTGAGTCCTGTTCCTGGCGCCTTACAAAGGCTCACAACTCTGTGTACCTCTAACTGCCCAGTGCCCAGTTTTAGACTCTCTGCATTCACACGTTGCTGAGGGAGAATGGTCTGTATCCTGTTAATTGTATTGTAAATAAATGCTGATTGGCCAGTAAGCCAGGCAGGAAGTATAGGTGGGACAACCAGGCAGGAAATAGAGGTGGGGTGACGAGAAGGGTAGAATTCTGGGAAAAGGAAAGCTTATTCAACAGTTGTGATCCCACGACAAAGAAAGCAAGATGTGACTGCCTCGCTGAATAAGGTAGCAAGCCACGTGGCTAGCATAGACAAGAATAATGGGCTAATATAAGTTATAAGAGTTAATAAGAAGCCTGAGTTAATGGACCAATCAGTTTATGACTAATGTAGACTCTGTGTGATTTCTTTGGGACTTAACAACTGCGGGAACTGGGCAAGAGAAAAAAACTCAGTCAACAACATGTGTACAAACTCACAACCATGCATACACAGACACATAATTCAAAATAAAATTAATCCCAAAATAAAGAACCTTGATTAGTTTTGTGAGAGTTTAGACATCTGAAAATACAGTTTTTCTCACTCACCTTCACATTTGATCTACTTTCTCTCAAATCAACTCAAACCTCTTTTTGAAAGAAGTCTCACCCCAAGGCCCAGGTTGAACTCTTTCCCAATTGCTGAATATGTAGGTAAGAATCAGGGTGCCTAAATCAAGCTTCTTAAAAATTACTTCCTAGTCCTTTTTCCTGGAAGATCTGGACTGTAAAACATCCAGTTTTTCATTTTCTTAGTAATCTTTTTTTGTTGATATTAGTTTTGTTTTTGAACTTCCTTGTTTATATGAAGAATTGTTGGAGTATTTATTTGTTCTTGAAAATTAAACACCTGCATAGGCATGGTTCTATGTTTGCAAAATTCACCTACACTCTGAGTTGTTAGAGGCACTTCCTTTTATTTTGTAAAAGCTTTGACATTTTGTAAGTATAATCACTTTCTTTGATTAGTTATCTTTATTTTTTAAGGGGATAAAATATTTGTTTTAAAAGATAAGATTTGTTTGATACATTATCTTTTCCCCATATAAAATCTCTCTTCCAAGTTTTCTGAACATAGTTGTCAAGAAAATGCCTTGTTCTTTTATTTAATTTTCTGCTATGTCAAGTATTTTATTTATTTCACCACATGACAGAATACATTAATCTTGACACTTTATATACTAAAAATGTGCTTTTCTTTTACACATATAAAAACTCTTCCCTTACATTGTATTCAGATTCAAATGTTTTATTTTCCACTATCTGGATCCCCAGACATGTCTGATATCAACACACATGAAAGACTTAGGAAAATTTGTTCTTCAAAAGTCATTCAAATAGGCAAATAAAATTGAGAACTGTGATATGAGCCAACAATCTCCCTACTGGGTATATAAATAAAGAAAATGAAATCTTAACATGCAGGAGTCATTGTACTGCATTGTTCTTAGTGAAATTATTAACAAAAAGCAGGGAATGAAGAGAAGCAAATGCTTAACAACTGATAATGGATAAAGAACTGGAGCACATTTATACCATAGTCTATTATTAAGCATTTCAAAGGGAAAATGCTTATCATCTACAATTACATGAATGGTATTCAAGATCACAAGATTGAGTATAATAAGCCAGGCACAGATGACAGGTTACCCCACGACATCATTTATATGTGGAGTTTTCAACTGATCATGAAGGTGTTGAGAGTTGAAAGCAGTAACCAGTGACTGGTTAAGGAAAATGAGGAGGGTGGAGAAAGGATAACTTATAGATATTAAATTATATTTGAATCATAGCAAGCAGTTCCAGTGATCTATAGGATTAGTGAAAGATTATAGACTATACGCTGTGTATGTTAAACATCTAGAAATTTTTTTTTACTAAAAATAAATGACAAATATTTGAAAAGTAAATGTGAAGTGCTGGTATAAATTTTTCATAATGTATACATCAATAAAAATATCACAGAATACTTTTGAATATATACACATACGTGCAATTTTTAAATGTTCTGTTTCAGATAAAATCAACTCAATTTAAGAAAGAAATTTAAAAACTGAAAGTCTTCTATTAAGTCCTTTTTGAAAGTTATAGAAAAGAGCCATGGAGGTTAGGAACAAAGGAAGCATTTGGGACTGGAAGAAGACACGATAGATAGCTTCTTGTTTGATGCACAGTATGCATGAGATTCAATGTCCATATACAGAAATACAAAGAGATATAGGTATTGGGCTTTTAAAACTCATTTTTGTTAGTTTGATGTATTTGAGTGTTTTTTTTTCCTAGATAGGCATAGGTGCATGACATATATGCTCTACCTGTGGTAAGCAGAAGAAAATATGAGATCCCATGGAACTGCAGTTACAGAATCTTGAAAGCAACCCTGTGACTGCTAGGACCTGAACTCAGCTCCTCTGCAGGAAGAGCAAGTGGTCTTATGTGCTAATTCATCTCTCCAGCCTCATTGTTGAGCTTTTTCTTAGGCCTGAAATCTCCTTTTACATCCACCACCTCCTCCAGGCCTCCTGGCTTGTAGAATATCATGTTTGGTGTAGAAGCCATAACTTATAACTTAACTTTCCTTTTATTAACTCATCTGCGATCTTCCAGGACTAGGGAACTGATACAAGTTAGAAAAAGAAGTCACAGGTACCTTTCGTTTTCATCTTACCAAGAATTTGCTGCTTTAAAAAGAGAAACAGTAAACTGATAATTATTGGGTGGGTCACACAAAACCCATGCCAGCAGTGTAGGTAGAGAAGTCTCAAGACACTGATTGCAACAAAAGCTGAGTTAACCTTGTTTTCTATGTAGGCTGCTGATTATCCTCACTGTGTGAGCACAATGAGCAATCAGCTTCAGTGTGGCTGGGGCGCCTAAGAGAGACGACTCACTTTGTAATTGCTGCAAACAATTGCTGCAACAGTGGCAAAATCACATTGGCCATGTTTGCCAGTTGAGCTTATAAATATCGCTGGATTTCTGGAGAGGCGTGAGAGTTTATCATCATGGAATGTTGACAGAAGAGCCATATTGCTGCCCAAACTGTACAGAATGCAAATGAGCATGCTCTTATCTGATTGTGTTGGAAAGAAAAAGAACATGCTGCTTGACGCATATCAATAAAAGAAAATACTCAAAACACAAAATAATTTGAGCTGCCTTACTGTTAAATGAGACTGTAACAACACAAAATGCAACGAGAGAAGCATATTTAATTAAAAAATTAAAAGTGTGAATTAGAGGCTGGAAGTAACAAAACCATTTCTTCAAAATTCTTGGATTCCATTGTGGTATGTGCGTGACATGGCAACTCCTACTCATATGAGCCTATCAACTGATAATCTTAATATTTTCTATGATCACTGACTATTTCCCACTTAATGTCTAATAAAATCTGAACTTAGCAGACATTAGAACTATTCCATTAGTAAAGATATACTGTAAATGACTAATTCCATTGTGCTGTTTGTTTATACTTAAAATCACAGTGGTGTAACTTTAAGGTTCTTTTCCTTTGCTTTTAGCATTGTAAGTGTATTATTCTTGTTCAAGGCTTGCCCTGTCATATCTGTGAGAAGAAAGTCATTATTCATACACATTTTCCCTCTTTATAATTTTAACTCTCATTTAACAATGCAATAGGAGAAGAAAGAGAAAAAATAAGAGTAGAACTAGCATTAATAATACTTTGCAAAAATTGATTGCATTTGTGACCAATTTTATGAAAACAATTCCTGACATTTTTTGCCAATTGCTATAATTCTGAGACAGCACATATATGTTCTAGAAACTTAGAGTAATAAGTCCTAACTCCACAGATTACATTCTTAGGGAGTTGTTATGACAATGGACAGAATTTTCACAATGAGAATGGCACTTGTTTTACATATTCTTATCTCTATTGTTTAATGCTAGATTAGTCTGTCCATTCATGTGCTTGGTAAACTCTCCTCATGTACTAAACCCGTGTTAGATCCCAGGACCACAGTGGACCAGAGAGAATTGCCGTTGCCCTTTTTAAAACTTAAAGGCAACTACTTGGAATTTATATCCTTTTCATACTTTTTTAATGTATTTGTTAATTTATTAAAAAGGCACTGTGTTTCAAGTAGATGAACAGCTGTCACTTTTTAAGTTTGATGTTTTTGAAGTGAAATATGAGATAAGGGCCTATTTGCACCAGGGTTTCAAATTACAAATGTCAGTGGAAGAAAATAAACTAGACTGCACTGTGTGTGTTGATAGAGGGACGCACAAGTTATTACAAGGATTCTTACAGGGTTACTAGACAGTGATAGCAGAGTTGTGCCTTGAATTGTTAGTGGGAACAAACCAGAGACAGGTAAGAATTGGTAGGAAATTGCAGAATAAATTGTATGAGCAAATATATTGAGACAAGGGAGAAAGGTGTGGTTGTAATTGGCAGTAATACAGTTTAAATTGGGATGCATGAGGGAGAGAGATAAAAATGTTGAAGACATTTTGTGACCCAATAGGGAACCTGTGCTTAGAATGACAGAGACAATTGATTTATATTACTAAGGAGACAGATATGATAAGTTCTGCATCACTGAAGTTATAGCTGAGATTAGGTTATGTGCAAAAAATGAGGTGTGCACTACAGGGAGACTGGAAGTTGAGTGACAAGAGTAGATTCTATTGCAATTAAATTGAATGAAAGAGACCTAGAATTTAAAGACATTCTCATTAATTTATGTTTCTTACCATTTCACTGGGCTTAGGACATGCATGTAAAAACACAGTGTGAAATGTAAACAAACCAAGGAATCACTGGAAGAGTGATTGCATTGATACAGTAATATATGTAAGTGCATAATGATATTCTGTTTTAAGAAAGAAAAGGATTATATCTATTATGTATTTTATTACATACCTTAAATTCAATAAACTTTGTATTCTTTTAACAGGAAAACTCTTTTGAAAAATTTCCACAATGAGTATAAGTTTATAATAGATGCAGCTTTATATTGAACTAAAATGGTAAAGCATATCATGTAGATGAAAGATCACACTTAAAAAAAAACCACAATAACCACAGATTTAGAAAATCATTAGATTACTCTTTTCCATTTAGCAATTTTATGTCTATGACATCACTCAAAACCAAGAACTCTCGATCTGAGTCTAGTTGTTTTATCAAGCACTAATGTACACATAGTCAGCTCTCCCTCTCGTGATTATTTGAGTACTCACTTGATACAACCTTGGAGAAGGAAGCAGGCAATATCTTTACTCTCCAGGGTCACATATAGCTTCAAGTGCAGAAAGTATGTCAAAAACGTGAATAGATTAAAAAAAATCAAGAATCCCTCAGTAAGAGGTGCATGTTCTAAGAAATTACAACAACTGGATAGTTTTGTAAATGGTGGACGGGGCTAGCATTAGGTGAAGTCCCACTGAAGCTGAGATTTGACTGACCTGAGGCATCCAGGTCAGAATCAAAACCTGTAATAGAGATAAGACTTGCCTTTGTCCTTAAGAGAAAAGGCAGCAAACATGACTTCAGAAGAGAAGCAAGAGAGACCTCAAGCAAGAGTAGAACAAGACCATGGTGGATTCTTTTTTGCTCATTGTGGTTGAAATCAATGAGAAATCATGGTAAGAACTGAAATTACTATATGGCCCATATCTCTCTAGATAAGCACACAAGACTTAAAATGCTAGCTTTAAATAATGTTTTATTGAGTAGCACAGATCCAAGACAAGAAAAGCTGATCGTTATTCTGACAAAGTTCGTTTCCTATAATCCATGGCTAGGGCAGCTTATTTGTACATGTGTATGTAGAGACTATATTTCTCATTTATTCTTTTTTT
>JAQHUG010000070.1:5964565-5975938 GCA_028555095.1 Dicrostonyx torquatus | reverse complement strand
GGGAGGGCCGGGAACAAGGGGAGTAAATGTAAATTTTTCTTTTAACAATAAAAATTAAAAAAAAGATTATAACGTAAAAAAAACTTTGTTTCATTATTTTATAAACCATTTATTTCTTTTTATAACTCTACACACTTTTTCTTCTCTTTCCCAAGCCTATGTACATTTATTCAACAGTGTGACCCATTTAGAAGTCTTTTATGTCTGAATCTGTCCTATTGTATGTCTGTAATTCTTTACTGCCCAGGAGCACTTCTTAAAAGCTAAGCACTTCTTAAAAACTTAAGCGGCACCATTTCTAGGGGAAATACAGTACTTCCTGCTTGCCTTGCCCAGCCTAACATGGTAGAACTGCTTGCTGCCTCCAAGAGCCATGCACAATGCCCATCTCTTGGCACGCAGCAGGTCCATGTCACCAAAAAGCAAGTGTAGCACGTTGCTCACAAATCCCATTAAAATGCTGGGTCTCCTGAAAGAGACAGAGGTTGTGCTGGCAGCATGGCCCAGAAAGTCAGCATTTCAAAATGGTGTGGATTTTTTCCTGTTACTATTGAATCAGAAAACCTCTTTCAAAGGAGCTGCAGCATGCCACCAGAAAACAGCAAGAAGCTGTATTAAACTCTGTATTTTTGTGACTAGAATTTCTTTTCAAATCCTCTCAGGTTTTAAGTGGATTTTAGTCAACCATGTTGGTGCCGATTTGTTGGAAGAAGAGGCTGCTTGTTGGTTCCCAGCCTGCTTAGTCTAGAAATAATCACATAGAAACTATATTAGTAAATCACTACATAGCCCATTAGCTCTAGCATCTTATTGGCTAACTCTTACATATTAATTTAACCCATTTCTATTAATCTGTGTATTTCCATATGGCTGTAGTTTACTGGCTAAAGTTCTGTCTGGCTAAGGAGTGGCTACATGGCTTCTCTCTGACTCCACCTCCTTCCTCCGAGCATTCAGGTTAGTTTTCCCCTCCCAGTTCTGTTCCCCTACAGCTCTGCTATAGGCCCAGAGCAGTCCCTTTTATCAATGGTGATCACAGCATACAGAGGAAAATCCCGCATCAATTATCACTGGATTTTAATATGAGCCACCAAGTAGAGGATCACATAGACTAAACAGCAGCCAGAGAATTTGCATTCTTCATTCAAAATATTCTTTGAATAGTTTTAGAAAAGTGCCAGTTTATAATTCAAAGCCCCATTTAGTAAGCTATTGTTATTTTAGGATTTGTTTTCTTCTAAAAATAAAGTTTGTTCTTTGAAAAGCTGCATTTTTATGATTTTCTACAACAGAGGAAAAATGATAATTTGCTTAATGGTTATAGAAGTCCCTTAATTATTCACAGAAAATAGTCTGTATGTGAAAGAAAATGAAGGAGTTGGTACATTTGATTGTAGAAGCCATAATTTAGATGTTCTACAAATTAATTTAGTTTAATTAAATTTTGAAATCATTAATTCCATCAAGAAATAATAATGGTTGTTGTTTAATGACACAAAACAGCAATGAGCTATGGTTTCTTGAATAACAAATTCATCACCAGGTTGCTTTATTACAACAGCAGTTTCTACTGTCTTTCTAATTCCATTAGGCTCACTTCTGTTTTCTCATTTTGTATTTTTGAGACAGGGGTTTTACCGTGTAGCCTAGGTGTGTCTCAGACATAAGTTTTTCCTTCTCAGACTCTCAGGAACTGGCTGCTGGTATTCCAGGAATATGATATTTGACTTTATTAAAACTCACATTTTAGCCACTTCTTAATACTTAACAGAGGAAAAGGTAGAAGATGTACACAGGTGACACATCCATGGATTGCTGCTTCTCGATGGCACTTTCTTCTCCTGCTTCTTAATAATGTGTGACTAACTCCAAGAACATAATACTCTTCATCTAAATCTGTGTCTTGTCAGTAAGGGATTTCATTTTATCTTATATTAGTTCACCCATCCCTGACTTCACAATAACCAAAGTTAGCTGATAATTCAATTAGAAATGGATTTTCAGTTTTTAAGAGTTTTTATACATGCAGTCTACTAAACTTCCTGGTGTATGTGGTTTAAACAGTGAATATTGTCTGCTATTATTAGCATTTAATTGGTTTGTGATTTATCTTTCTGTGAGGTTTCTATGTAATTAAATTGTAACACTTATTATTTTTGGAATTTTAAGTCATAGAAGGTCCATCGCTATACCATGGTCGAAGAGCAAGTCCCCTCTGTCTTTAGTATTTTCATGGATTCTTTCTTTTGTGTCCCCACTTCATTCATTCATGTGTATCAAATTTTATTTACATATCTACACACTTATACAGTTGTTCCACCACTACTTATTAAAATGTTCATTTGTCCTAATGAGTCAAGTTGTGGTTTTATCATACTCAAAACTCTGTGTGTACTGGGGATTATTTATGATCATTTTTTTAATTGTTAAAAGAAAAATTTACATTTACTCCCCTTGTCCCAGGCTCTCCCGCTCCCCCACTACCCCACCGCCATCCCCTTGCTTCCTTAAGATGGGGCAGGATACCCTGCCCTGTGGGAAGCCCAAGGCCCTCCCTCCTCCATCCCGGTCCAAGAAGGTGTGCATCCATATAGAATAGGTTCCCAAAAAGCCAATATATGCAGAAGAGATAGGTCCCTGTGCCATTATCATTGGCTTCTCATTCAGTCCCCATTGGCAGCCACATTTGGAGAGTCCAATTTGGTCATATGCTCATTCAGTCATGGTCCAGTTGGATTTGATGAGCTCCCAATAGATCAAGCACACCGTCTCAGTTGGTGAACCAGTCCCTCATGGTCCTGACCTCCCTTATGATCTTTTTTTATTCCAAGGATGTATTTCTCTAATTTCGAGTGTGCATCACACTCCTTTAATTGTAAAGGTAAAGTTTATTTCAATATAGACCTAGCTAGTTCTCATTATTTGTTTATTTTTAGAAAGTACCTGATTATATTAATATTTCTATTAAAATTTATTACCACATTGGTTCTATATGTTGGCATTTTATTAACACTATTAATTTTTTCTATTTAACTTTTATTAGTAAAATAGATAATGTTTGCAAGGCATAGAACTAAAATAATTTTGAAGGAAAATTGTTAGGGTATAACAACAGAAAGATGACTAATGCAGAAAGTGTGTATGTTCATTGTTTCCTTTAAAAATGTCTCGGGGGTTTATCTTGTTCAAATTAAATGAAGATGAACAATTCCAGCATAATTAAGAAAAATAATTAGACCAAGTCCATGACTTTTGAAGATTTTAATAATAACTCTTCATTCTGGGATGATATTAATGGAATATGTTATTTTAAAAATAGAGTAAAAACAAAACAAAAACTCTCAAGTTTTGACTTTTTCTGACTGTATGAATATCATTTAGAAACCAATCATAAAGAATCCTTCTCTCTTTAAAGCTATTTCACCAAAACCTTTTCCTAACTTCTGATAAATCAGTGGATGCAGGTACTGGCTTTCAAAAGATAGCAAGGAAAGCAGAAACAAGTGGATTAAGTGGGATTGTGGTTGGGGCAGATCATCTATCAACATTTGCATTGGTTTTAAACAAAGCACTGTGTACAATTAAGCAAACCTCTAAACTCAAAAAGTTTAGAGGATATAAAGAGAGAAATGTAGACAGCAAGCAACACCTCAGGACAAATAACTCACCTTTCAACAAATAAATATACAAGTAATCACAGTGATAGTTAAATATACAGGTCTAAAGAAAGACAAGTGTAGGGCAAAAACTCTCCCAGGGGTAAGACCAGCTTCCCTGTGGCAAGGCCAGCCATATCAGGGCCAGTGAATGTCAGGGCCTACTCAACACAGCATTGTTCCAGTGACCCCTGTGCTAACATGGGCCATGGCTGTTACCAGTTGTTACAGGACCATGGACCCAGACATGGCCCTTGGTAGCAACTCAGGCTCAGATGCCACCACCGGTCCAGTATTATCATAGGACATCCAGATCAGCATGACCTTAGAGGCAGCATGGTTCCTGGGGATACAACATGGTCCGAGATGGCTGACAAGACCCAGGCATCTGCAGATTCCTCAGTTGCAATTCACATTTAGATGTGGAATGCTCTAATCAATACAGGAAAATAACATAAAATAAATTAAATAACTGAATTCCCAAAAGTGAATTAGATTTATGTTCCCAAATTAGTGCATGGTGCTTCATAACAGAAGAACAGTGATTAGAGCTTTCCAGATTTAATCAGAAAAGCTGTTTTTCTTTGAGTGTGATTGGGTCCACGAGAATTAAAATGGCTACATTGACGGGACTATTGCAATATAGTTCCATGCGCTGTCCAGAGAATAAAGACTACTTCAGTCTTTTCTAGAGTTGCCTGTGAGTTTTGCTTTATTCACTTTATTAAAAGTATCACTGAAAAAATCATCTTTTATAAATTCTTGACAATAGCAGAACAACGGTAAGCTCCGGAGCACTTAAATTCCACTAAAGCTCAGTTTTATTTCCTTGCTGTTGCTGTTATTTGTAGTGTAGAGAAATAATTGACTCATTAGGTGCCCCAGGAAACTCCAAATGGAACAGTTTGAGTCAGACTTTGTTTACCAGGATTACGGATATGCATAGAGTATCCAAAACTACGTCCTTTTCTATTCACACACTTGGTAGTGCAAACAGACAAGGTAGTAGCATCCAAAAGACTATGGACATAGTTATGAAAGAGAATGTGTGCTTCAAGACTCTTGTCCAAACTTGGCTAGTGGGAAAAATAATAATTCCATGGCATTTTTGTAAGAGTATCTCCTTTGACCATGGAAAGAAAGCCTAACTTCTTTAATATACACTCTTCCTTATCATTTCCTTGCAAAATAAAAGTGTTCTCAGTCAGAATAACTTTACACATTCATATTTTTGTGAATTCAGCTGCTCCTATCATAGTTTTAAACCACAAAGTTAGAGTCTATATTTTATAACAGTCACTTAATATTCAAAAAATTGAGAATGACCTCATGGACATAACAACCCTCAAATGTCATGTTCATACCTCCAAAAGACAAGATTAAAATTAAAATGTATAGTTTCATGTGCCATATGTAATTAACGTGTTCTCTGTACAAAGCACCTGAGACTAAAAACTGGATATTTAAAAAGTTCCAATGACTTTCATTGCCCTGTTTCATGGACCATTTTTACAAAATGCTTAGATCCTTCCACCTATATTCATCTCAGATGGCACCCAAACTATGTATCAGTTCCATGATCTGTTTATCTGCATGTTTTATACAGCTCCTAACCTCTGCTTTGGTTTGAAGACATTCTGAGTGTATCTTCTCTCAGCTCTTCTAACTGCCTTCACTCCACCTTGCATTGTCTCTATTATACTTGGACTATCATTATTTGTCTCTACCTGCAATCTCCATCTGCATGGCCCTTATACTGTCTTCTTTCACACAGCATCTTCCCATGTATATGTTTCAATGCTTTCATCCATACTAACATTTCAAAGTTTCCACCATTGCTAATGGTGGAAAGTATAAACACCTTACAAAAGTATGTGCCCTAGTCTTCCAAACTAGTAAAGATTCAAACATTTACCAGATAAGCATATTGTTATAATTAAAAAATAACTTAGTGCATAGGTAGAAATAATAAACTCATGAAAACATTCCTCACCTCTTCATTCATAATACTGAAAACTGAAAGAATATCTGCTTATGTTTATTTAGAGTAAAGTGAACTGCACCTTTCACAAATAACAACTATTTTCTCTTTACCTCCTCTTACTTTACTAATTTAACAAATTGGTACTATGTCCTCATCAAAGGCATGCTGCTGTGCTTGATTCCAGAAAATTCTCAAGAAAGCAACCCTTTCCCCTCTGCCCTTCCCCCAATGGATCTTGTAGACATTCTTCCCCTACCTCCCTTCCCCAAACTTGTCACTTTATCCCAGTTCCAAAATCCAGCAGATGTTCCCTAGGCATCATCAAGCCAATGCAGTCAGTGAAGCAGGTAGGCTAACCAAAGGTTCTAATACCTACCTACTTTCCTCCAAATCCAGTGCCATAGTCCCACCCCTATCAAGGTAGCAGACCACCTGTTGAGTTCTAGCCTCTCACTTTGACCCCGTCTTCAGTGGCTCACACAGATCTTTCCTCCCCAAACATTCATCCCCAAACTCACCACTTTATCCCACTTCCCAACTCCAGAAGATATTCCATGGGTACCTGCAGACAACTCTGGCAAGGGAAGCAGTTAGCCTAAGTGTGAATTCTCTACTCTTCAGCCCCCAAATCCAGTTCCCCCAGTAATACCCCAACTCTGTAGCAGGTCACTTGTTGCTGCTTCTCTACCTTTTCTACTTCAGATCCAGCAGATCAGTCAGATCTTCTACTCCAAACTTCTTCCAAATTCCTCCTGTTATGCCAAGTCCCAACTCCAGCAGAGATTCTCTGGGAGTCCATGAACTATGCCTGCCAGAGAAGCAAGTAGGCCAACAAACACGTAGGCAAGCTTCAGATTTTTACTCTCCTCTATTTGTTCCATATACAATTATCCAGTCTCATCCACAGCTCTGTAGGAAACTCCCCGTTGCTTTGCTCACTTTCTCTCCCATTCCCAGGGAAATGAGTAGATCTTGGTGAAACACATTGATTTGCTCCCTTCTGTGGAACACCTTACTCTCTGCTATAGATACATTTTCCTTGAATTCCAAGTAGCCACACTTATCAGGATCCCATAAAGATTTTCTACTGGGCAAGACAGAGCCACCATGGTCTCCTAAAAAAACAGAGAGGGAAACAAAACATAAACCTGATGGGGGGTCCGGAATCAACAATCCAAAAGAGACAAGATGAGGTATCAGCACCTAGATTTAATTGTTCCAAACTCAGATGTCTAGACACCAGTAAAAACACACAGTCAATTACAGTTAGGAAATAAATCTCCTCCAGAGACCTGCAATCCTACCACAGTAGGCCCTGAGTATCTCAACTTAGCTAAAGCATGAGACAGTGACATTAAAACAGCCTTTATGAATTTGATAGACGTCCTTGAGAAGAAAAAGAATAAATCCTTAAAAAAACTATAAAAACAAATCTAAGCAGTGGAAGGAAATCAAGAAAACAGTTCAAGACCTAAAAGTGGAAATAGAGCCAATGAAGAAAACTCAATGGGAGTGATATCTGGAAATGAGAAATGTATAAAATGGAACAGGAACCTCAGAATCAAGCCTCAGCAAAAAAAAAAAAATACACAGAAGAGAAGAGAGCATCTCAAGCACTGAAGACATGTAAGAAGAAATGGATACTTCAGTCAAAATAATGTTAAATTTAAAACACTCCTGACAAAAAAAAATCTAAGAAATCTGGGACACTATGAAAATACCAATTATAAGAATAATAGTGATAGAAGAAGGAGAGGAAAGCCAGGTCAAATTTAAAGAAGCATTTTCAAAAATACCATAGAAGAAAATTTCAGCATCCTAAAGAAGGAGATACCACTCAAGGTACAGAAAAGATACAGAACACCAAATACACTGAACCAAAAAAAATTTCCCCCATCACATAATAAACAAAACCATAAACACATAGAACAAACAGATGGAAGGGGAAAACACATATATAATATATACAGGCAGACTGATTAAAATAGTGCCTAATTTCTCAATGAAGACTCTAAAAGTTAGAATAGCCTAGACAGATGCTTTACAAACTTCATTAGACCAGAGGTGCCATTAAGACTATGATACAAGCAAAAATTTTAATTATGATAAATGGAGGAATAAGACACTCCATGATAAAACCAAATTTAAACAAAGCTATCTATAAATTCAGTCCTACCAAAGGAGCTAAAAGGAAAACTCCAACCTAAGAAATTTAAATGTGGGGTCCGCTTTTTCCTCAGTACATTGACCACAGTCAACAAGGACAAAAGAGCAGGAGGGGCAACAGAGAGCTTTGTATGGCCTGTGAGCACAGTGGGAATTACCTTCCAGGAGCAGCTTCAGTTAGGCAGCTCAACACTATTCCAGAGCAAGGGAAGATATAAAGAATGGGGACAGTGGCTGGAACATGCCCTTATTTACATTAAACAGCATGCTCCTATCATATGGCTTCTAGTACAAGTCTTAGTTATCATCTGTAGAACTGTGGTCGTCCTATTGGAAAGCTTCTAACACAATGTCTAATTACCTTATGGGTAGCAGGGGAAAACTTCTGCAGGGAACTCTATGAAGGTTCGCAGTGGAGATAAATCAGGCATCCAGGCCTAAATACAGTCTTCAAGTAAGGTCAGGTAGGGAACAGGGTGCCTTCCACTGAGGAGAGGGAGTCCTTTATGTTGCCAAACTCAGAGAACTGCCAGGCCTTGGTAGACTGCAATCTCTGACCAGCATAGCCTCTTAGCACTTACCCATACACAAGAAAACATAAGGAATAAATAATTCTAGACAAGCAAATCAAAAAAGGAGAAACAGACACAAAGAAACACATACAACAGGAAGAACATTACAAGAATTAGCAAAACTGTCCACTGAGAGCTCTCAACACCAGTTATCTCAATACTCAAATAAAAAGATATAGACTAAAAGAATGAATGGGAAAACAGTAGATTTTCTCTTGCATCCAAGAAACACATCTCAGTATCAAGGGTACACAACACCTCAGAGTACAAGGATTAAAAAGATTTTCCAAACAAATGGATTTAAGAAGCAAACTGGTGTAATCATTATTATATCTATAAAAAAAGACTACAAACCAAAACTAATCAGAAAAGACAGGAAGGCATACTGCACCCTCATTAATGAAAATATTGACCAAGAGGACAATGCAATTTTAATCATCCATGCAACAAACAGTAGGGCACCCAAGTTCATAAATCAGATATTGCTACAGCTTAAATCACACATATACACTTAAATCAAGTTGACCTTCACAACTTGATGATGAGAGAATTCTATAACCCATTCTCATCAATAGACAGGTCATCAAGATAAAAATTAATCAGAGAAATGCTGGATTAATAAAATAGACCTAACAGATCTTTACAGACAGGTCACTCTAACACAAAAGAATATACTTTCTTCTCAGTATCACATGGAACTTTCTCCAAAACTGACCACATATTCAGACATAAGTTTGAACAGATAAATGAAAATTAAAATAACACCCTGCATCCTACCTGACTATCAGAAGTTAACTTTGGATATCAGTCAAAAACACGAAGAAAACAGAAAGCTAACAAACTTATGGAAACTGAACATCTCAATTACCGAAAGAAAGTAGTTAATTAATGTCAAGAAAGTAAATAAGAAAGAAATTAAAACTCTTTCTAGCACTAAATGATTATGAATATACAACATCTTAAAACTTATGGGACACAGTAGAGGTTGTCATAGGATGCAAGTTCATATCATGAATTGCCTACACACAGAAATGGGGAGAGAGCTCATACTGGTAACCTACCAGCACACCTGAAACTCTAGAACAGAATGAAGAAACCACACCTAATAGGTCTACATGGCAAGAAATAACCAAACTCAGGTCTGAAATCAGCAAAATAAAAACAACCAAAACAATATAAGGAATTAAAGAAACAAATAGTTGGCTGCTTGAGAAAAATCAATAAGATTGATAAACACTTACCCAAATTAACTAAAAGGTAGAGAGAAAAATTTAAATTCGAAAAATTAAAAGGATATAACAATAGACACTTAGGAAATTCTGAGTATCATTAATACATAAAACTCATACTCTACCAAATTAAAAAATTTAAAATAAATAGATCATTTTTTTGATACATAGCACTTACCAAGGTTAAGCCAAAATCAGGTAATTAATTTAAACAGATCGAATATCCCTAGTGAAAAAGAAACAGTAGTCAGAATCTCACAATCAAAAGTAGAATAAGGTCAGAGGTTTTAATGCGGAATTTAACCAAACTTTCAAGGAATAATTAATGGCAACACTCATCAAATTATTCCACAATAGAAACAGAAGAAACATTAAACAAAAGGAACACTGCCCAATTTGTTTTATATGACCACTTTTACCCTGATAGCCATACCAAATCAGATCCATTAAAGAAAGAAAATTACAAGTCAATACCCCTTAAGAATATAGATACAAAAAAAAAAACACAATATAATACGTTTATACCAAATTCAAGAATACATCAGAAAGACCCATCATGATCAAGTAGGCTTATCCCAGAGATTCAGAGATGGTTCTCTTAATACCAAAGATGGAAGATGAAAGATCAAAATCATCATGGTCTAATTAATTAGAGTATGCTTTTTAAAATATGTGTTCAGGAACTACCTCCCCCTAAGGCAGGGTTTTTGGAGGTCAACATGGATGTGAAAAAGACAAGGATTTTATAGCTCAGAGATATGTGGTAGTTTCTAAATTGGGGACTACAGGCAAACAGACAGGGTTACACGAGCAAAACATAATAACAAGTTAGTCTTAATGACCTCCTAAATTAAGGACATGTTTGTCATTCCTAATAACCTCCTAAAACAAAGACATGTTTGCCATTTCTAGAAGAGGCTAGTACAGAACCATGTGTAGTTAAGGTTACAGATGGGGCATAGCATAATTCTAAATAAAACATGTTGAATCATAACAGAAATAAATCTAATTTGTCTTTACTATAAGATGGGTTTTAAGCCTGAAATGAAGGCAGAGGGGTTGATCAATATATATAAATTTATAAAAGTCATATAAACAGAATAAAGTACCAAAAGAGAAAAAACAAACAAGCAAAAACCATGCATTCATCTCATTAGGTGCAGAAAGGGACTTTAACAAAATCCTACACCCCTATATGATAAAAGTGCTGAAGAAATCAGAGATCCAAGAAGTGTACCTCAACATAATAAAAGCAGTTTACGGTAAGCCCATAGTTAGCACCAACTTAAATGAAAAGAAATTCAAAACAATTCCACTAAAATCAGGAACACACAGTATTTTTCACTTTCTATATACCTAGGCCATTTAGTATTTGAAGTATTAGGTAGAGAAGACTGAACTAGCTACCAGAACCAGAGTGGGCCTAAGAAAGCAAGCTCCATGGGAACGGGAGCTGATCAAGTCCAGATGCATTGGTGGAAAAGAACTGAGACAACAAACTCCACCAGAACAGATATAGGGGACTAACTGCTGAGCAAGTGAGCTAGATCCAGAGATCGCTGAGGTTTCGGCTGTGAATCTGGGATCTTCAAGGGAATAGACCTAAGCCAGGAC
This sequence comes from Dicrostonyx torquatus, assembly GCA_028555095.1. NCBI lineage: Eukaryota > Metazoa > Chordata > Mammalia > Rodentia > Cricetidae > Dicrostonyx > Dicrostonyx torquatus. The sequence continues at coordinate 5,964,717 of JAQHUG010000070.1, read as the reverse complement.
GCCTATGGGTCTGGCCATGAGTCTGGGACCTCAGAGGAACTAGGCCTGAACCAGGACCTCTGCAGGTCTGGGTACGAATCTGGGACCTCAGAAGGAATAGGCAGAAATATGAGATCTCTGCGAGTCAAGGCTTGAGTCTGGGGCCTCAGAGG
>JAQHUG010000070.1:5925350-5944369 GCA_028555095.1 Dicrostonyx torquatus | reverse complement strand
TTTTTCTTTTTTTCCTTTTTATTGATTTATTTTGAGCTCTACATTTTCTCTGTTCCTCTCCCTGTCTCTCCCCTTCCCTCTTAGCCCTCCCGCAAAGTCCCCATGCTCCCATTTTACTCAGGAGATCTTGTCTTTTTCTACTTCCCATGTAGAGTAGATCTATGTAAGTCTCTCTTAGTGTTCTCATTGTTGTCTAAGTTCTCTGGGATTGTGTTTTGTAGGCTAGCTTTCTTTGCTTTATGTTTAAAAACCATCCATGAGTGAATACATGTGATAATTATCTATCTGTGTCATTTGAGTGATTTGCATTTTTATATGGTTCCTCCAACAGGTAGAATTTTGTCTGAGAATAATGTTCCTGTTTCCTGATGGAGAGGAAAGCACTATGTTTCCCTTTAATGATCCAAAGGGCATTAGCAATTGCAATAGTTTCTAAGCATCCTTTTCTCTAAGGGCAAACATTTTCCTATACATTTTAAACTATACATTTTTCACAACTATGCTCCATTTTGCTTTCCCTGTTGACCTAGATCAGATAAGTACGCAGTAGCCATACCAGAGGTGAATGCTGTTTCTCCCGTTTTGAAACATCATCCACCAAACAAATTAGTATAGCTTTCTTATATTTATGCTCACTCAAATTCTCAGGATGTATAGATCATGAAGGCAGGTTCTTTATCAGAATGACCTCTAGCCCAGTTTCTGATGAACTTCTTTTTTTTTTTCTCTTTTCTTCTCTCCAACCATAAGAGGGGTTTCCATTGTCCACATTCTTTTATCCATTCTAGTCTTCCAAACTCCCGACAAAGTGGTCTTTAAACTCTGCTCATAGCACTGTAGTATACTTTAGATCCAACATTCCAAATTCTTTCACATTCTTTTGACAAACCAGTTTCTGACGTTAAGAACCACCTGATCATCCTATTCACAATGGACCTGCTTCTCAATACAGTCCTGTGTGGTGTTTGCTTTTCTCGTTGCTCTGAACAAATACCCAGGAAGCAACTGAGGGAAGAAGAGCTCATTTTTCCTTACACTTCCATAATAGTGATGAAGTTATAGAGGTAAGTATGTGCGGCAGATGGTTACACTGTATCAGCAGAAGCAGAAAGAGATGAATGGTGGTGCTCAGGCTAGCTATCTCTTCTTATTCAGTCTAGAGCCCAACTCACGGAATATATCATCCATATTAACAACTCTCTCCCCACCTCGGTTAGCCTAAGTTCTTTCACAGATATATCTAGATATTTGTTTCCATGGCTATTACATGTCCTATCCCATGAACGTATTGAACACAGAAAATAAAAAGATTGAAAATTATACTGTCTGCTTATGAGCACATAAAAGGCTAAACATGAAGGTGATACAACTACACTTTATTTTATTTCTAATGGGATATCTTATTCTTTTTATTTATTTAATGTATTTATTTCATTTTAAATGCCTAACCCTTTCTCTCATGCTGCCTGTCTTTTGGTATTCTGAAATATATCTGTGTGCATGATAGATCCATCTAAATCTTCCTCTCAGGTTTCACTGCAGGGATTACCTGGTCTTCAAATTACATTCTCAGACCATACTTGTGAGCCTCCTCTTGCTTGGCTTTCACCTTACCCTTATACCCCAGACAGACAGTCTCCTTCAGGTACCTGAGCCTGCAAATATTTTTCATGTGGATACAATGAAAGCTGCTTTTCTAAGCTCAGTTTATTGCTTTCTCTGTCCCTGTTCTTTCTACCTTCAAATGCCAGGTCAGAGGCCACTGTGTCGTTTCTTTTTTCTGACATAACAAATTACCATAAAGTGCATGCTTTATAATAAAAATACAATTATAGAAGTAATTTCTTAAATGTGTTTAGGTAAGGCAAAGACATATGAATTATATTTTCTACTTCTCTGGAAACCGTCTATGTACTTTGTCCCATAGTCTCTTCCAAGCTCATTAAGATACTCTATGTTAATTATCCAACTTGTAGGCCCTTAACTTCATCACATCTGCACATTCTGTTCTGTACATGTTAGGTAGTCCATCACGTATTTTAAGGATTGGTTTGCAGAAATCCTCTGGAGCAGGTACTATTCCCCACCACAGTCAGCTCCTCTTCAAAGATTTATTTCATTTAGAATTCTCTACATATGCTGATTTTTTTCTTGGTCAATTAATTCTTGTTGGTCTGGATTTCCACAAAAGTACTGCAGATAGAATACTTAAATTAAAAAAAAATACAGCCTTATTTTCATACTTTACTGGAGGCAGATCATTTGAGATCAGGGTATCACGTGCTCTGTGTTTGATAAAGTTTTCCTTCCTAGAGTACACACAGCTACCCATGTTCTATAATTCATATTCTATAATTCACACAGAAAGAGAGTGGTAATGTCTGTTTCAATTATTACAAGAGTGTTGGGAGCAGTGAACCCCCAGATCCTGAATTTCTTGTAAACAACTTGCTTTCCTCTGCTCTGAGACAGCCTGCAGCTGCTCTGAGCGCGAGACTCTCAGGAGTTCCAGATGGCAGGAGAGTGTTTTCTGGCGGGTTTGGCTGGGACGTGGCTATCAGTTAAGAATTTCTATATAAGCGACTTTGCTACACAATAAAGGGGGCATTCCTGTTTCAAGGATTCTGACATCAAGGATGACCCGTGTCTCTGTCTGTGAGTCTTTGTGTGTTTCAATCTACTGCCCCTTGCCCGGTTCACGAATTGCATGGTAGCACATAGAGCACAGACGGTCGTGGTGCTCTACACAAGAATACCGCTTTGTTGGGTCAGAGCTTTGTTATGGCCCACTTAGCACTTTATACTTCAACCTAAAAGACATACAATCGTGTTGGTGTTTTGGGAAGGCTTTCCCATATCAAGAATACAATTCATTCTACAGCGAGACATGTGTCTGCATACTCATATACATTTGATTTCCCCTTTACCATAATTGACTTTTGTTATGTCTCTGAATCAGACACTAAAGTTGGGTAGGGTGTGGTTCACACCTGGGAAGTGTTGTAAGTCAAATATACACTTGTCTAATCAGAAAATTTTATTATATGTAAACAACAACAAAAAAGAATCAGCTATATTTGAGGAAATAGTCAACTCTGTTTGAAGTTAACCTCAACAAGAGAAGCAGAAGAGGAATACTGGAGAATAAGAAGAGTGTGTTATGTTAGAACCATGGTGGCAGGAGGATCTCTAGGATTCCTTATATATGTTTAGAATATTTTCAAGTCCACTGTCTTAAAACATAGGTGCAACTCTTAGAAATCCCTTCCTCTTTTCCCCAAAATAACAAATGGCAAAAAATAGGGTACAATGTCCTTAAAACCAAAGGAAAGAAGCAATGAGATCCAAAACGAATAACCTTTTAATTTACTTTCCAGATTACAGTAATTGCACTCATCAGAATCCATTTGGAAGTATAAATTTTTGCATCAACCTCGGTTATGAATCTCCCTCCTAGTTCCCTCTAGAACATTAGAATTCATAATAAATTTAATGTCAAATATATCCCTGAGGCTTAATGAAGAATAATATAAGAAGTTTTAAGAATACATTAAGGCATTTTTACTTTGTTATACTAACACATAAATATAAATGAATTTATAGCCTGAGATGGCATTACTTCTATCTATCAGTAGCAAGAGATGTTTTACACTTTTTATTAAAATCTTTAATGAACTATAAACTACTCAGAATCAGAAGACTATCTTCTCTTTATTTTATCTCATTCAGAACTGAAGTGTGTCATGTGGCAAGATTTTCTGTGAGAGATCCACAGCATCTTATCATGTCTCTCTATTTTCGATAACAGAGAAAAATGAAAGCTGTAAGTTTTCACTCTCATCAATCATTATTCATGATTATATTTTCCAGGTAAGGTTTATGAGGATATAAACATTGACAGAACATTCTTTATTGAGGCAGTCTTACGTTCATTTAATGATTGATGTACATTAAACATTAGCTGTTGCAATGATAATTTAAACATTATTTCCTCACATAATCTATAACACAATAAATTGTTAAGATACAAAAATACTTCCCAAAAAGGGCTCTTTGTTTGCTTTGTGTGAGTTTGTTCAGGGGACAAAAAGAAAATGAAGTGTCTGTTTTAGTAATTGAACAGGATTTCCTAGAATGTAACAGGAACACTGTACAATAGATATATATTTGATTGATTCAGTTATTTGAAGCCCTTAAAATTAAGGATTATGACAGGTGGTTTATGCTTAACATTAAGTTATGGAACTCATCTCTGATCACTTGCCTGGGGAAAGGAATATGTCTTAGAAGGTGAAAGCTATAGTGAAAACCATGACTGTGTGTATCTGTTGGGAGTTTCTCATAAGAACGAAAGTTAGAAGGAAAATAGTGGTCAAATATAAAATTTAAGCCCTAAGCAGATATCTAAAATTCAATGAACATAAGCAAAACTTAGACTATTTCTGCAATCCTAAAAAAGATTGTTGAGTAATTATTGTGTTATGTCCAAATGCATTTTAATCATTTAACAATAGTTTAGAGAGTGTATTATAGATATTTTGAAAAGGGTCCTCTATGTAACTTGTGCCATCTTTGAATTCATCTCTCCAATAAACAAATCACTGGACAAGAAATGAACTGATAAATGTTAGAATAAGTGACATCATACATTAGATGGGCATCTGATATTTGACAATTTAGCCAAAAATACACTAGAAGAAAGATCAGTGCTGGGAAAACTGGATGTCCACATATGGAAGGATGAACCTGAAGTAAGACCCCTGTTTCTTATCTGTATAAAAATAAACTTCAAATGGAACAAAGACCCTATTTTGAAACCTGAAGATATGGAACTGCTAGAAGAAACCTGACATTATATTACAGGATACAGTGAGATGTATGAAAAAACTCCTTGACTAAAATCCATTTATCCAGGAAATAAATGCGATGAACACTTAAAACTAGAAAGCTTCTGTACAACTAAAGAAACAATCAATCCAGGGAAGAGGAACCCCATAGATTGGAAAATAATTTTAGTCAGCTTTACTTACAAAAGTTAATATGCAGAATATATAATGAACTCAAAAAATGTCAAAACGAACCAATTAAAACCTGAGCTGTAGTTCTAAACAAAGAATTCTCAGCAGAAGAAATAAAAATGGCTAAGAAATATTTCAAAAGGAATTCTTCATCTTTAGCAATTAGGGAAATGTAAATTAAAACAATAATGACTGACCAGGCAAGATATTTCTAATGGGAAAATATTGGTATATTTATCTTTAGTATAACCACTTTAAATTAAGGCCTAATAATTTGGAGGAATTAATGCTGATACTATAAAACCTAACAAACTACCCATGAATGGAAGGTCATAAATCAGAAAGGAGAAGCTACTACTACCAATTCTTAAGGCAATATAGTGTCTTACTGTATTCTAAATACTCATCCTTATGCTTGTTTTAAGTGTACCTTTCACTCTCTTATCAGAGAAGCATCTTCTTGCAACAAATAGAGACTATTCCAAAGATACAGAACTGATCAAAAGGTAGATGATAAGTGGCTATGGGGTGCCCAAACACAGACTATATATGTGTGTGTGTGTGTGTGTGTGTGTGTGTCTCTCTGTGTATGTGTATGTATGTATGTGTGTGTGTGTCTCTGTGTGCCTGCAATGCAACACTCATACTACTTACGCCTCACTGTAAAATCACAGAACTGGATCCTCAAAAATTGTAAGAGCCAAAGTTCCAAGACTCCTGCTTATTTATAGTGTCCCTGGACACAACAGGGAAAACTGACCCATGAAATCTCAGCACATAGTTGCCTGAACAATTGTATTGATAACATCAATTGGAATGCCAAAATGGACAGAAGAAATTCCACATGGTCCTACCCCTGAATGAATAGCTACAGGTAGTCAATGGCTGCTGAGAGACAGACCATCTTTTTTTTTTCCCAGATGACAAATTTCTCCCTAGGTTGCCTAATCCCAAAGGGTCTACCTTGGACATACAGACATACCATTGATGTTAAATGGACTTAGCAAGTTGTTTGCATACATGCACACACACACACACACACATATACATACATACATACATACTTGTGTGTTTGTGTGTGTGTGTGTGTCTGTGTGTGTGTGTGTGTGTGTAACAATGGTCATTAAAGTGAAGACCGTTATTTCAGGAGGGATGGTAGAACAGGGAAGATGGTGAAGAAGAAAGGCAAGGGTGGTAGTGTTGTAAATATAATATTGTTTTAGAAAGTTTACAATATATTTTTTAAGGCAAAGGGAACTTAAGAAGACACAAGCACATTGAAAGTAACTCCCATGACATAAAATGGAGTCTAGAATCACTACAGTTCATAATTCATGGCAAGTGTGACAACCACATTTGAAGCCAGCAAGGTGTATAAGAAATTCTCCCCGAGAGAATTGGGAAAGAAGTGTTTCTGTCCTAATGAGGAGCCACATCTTTCAACAGTTTGATATCAAAGGACACACTTTATTTAAGTCTCATACATCATGAAATTTGTTGTGACAGACTTAGGGAAATGTTTGCGTCTCAGAATTCCTATATGGATAAGTCAATGGAAGATACTTATCCTCAATTCCTTTTCCCTTGGTTGCCCTAAACTCAAGGAACAGCAGAACCAAGAGTAGGAGACAGGGGTTATTGAGAGCTGAGTTTTTTTGAGGGCAGTTTATATGATTCAACAGCACACTTGAACATAAAAAAACAGTTAGTTCTGGCCGAGAGTCAGGTAAGTCTAGTGTTTCTGTAATGTTGGACTCTTAACTTTAACTCAAGTAAAATCTGTTTTCTGTCTCTTTAATTAGAATGAGTTTTCAGAAATCTATGAAATATTTATCCAGTCAAGATTTCATGCAGCTTTATGTTTTAATTCAAGATACTTGGTGATGTCTTCAAGCTTTATTAAGACATGATTGCCTAGGACAGACTCCAAAGCTACAGAGAGAACCGAGAGAGAGAGAGAGAGAGAGAGAGAGAGAGAGAGAGAGAGAGAGAGAGATGATTGCCTAATAAAAATATTATACACAGGACAGACAATATGACAGTTCACAGGGTGAAGTGATGACCACAACCAAGATGCTTATCATAATTGTGAGCTTAAATGGTTGCATTTACTTGTGATGTGGTCATTTGATGTCTATTCTTAATAGATTTTTTATTACATGAGATTTTTTTGTGGAGCTAATGCAATTTTAGATAAAACTTGAGTTTTAATCATTAGTCTTTGTAAGAGATAACCATGATATTGCTTTTATAGAAAATACTGATTTATCAAAGAAGGCACTATAGAGAATTATATTTAGGGCCAAACTGTTCAGCAATTATTAAGTACATCTTACAGGCAACTAACCAAGCAAAAAAAATATGTTACATTACACTAAGCAAAAACATTATTATTCTAGTCCACTGTCTTTCAGAAGTTTGTCTCTTCTTTCAATAGAGTCACCAGGAAATATAAACAGAATGGTCATTTGCTTTCTTCAAGCTTAATATTTTTGGATTTGGTTGTAATGACAGGAAATCCATAATTTCATACATATTTTCTAGTTTTGTACTATAATAAAATTTTAAGTGGCTTGTCCAGAACAATTTGTGTAGTGAGTTATTGTCAGGCATTTATATGCAACATGTTTGTTCAATGCTAGTAATCTATTTTAATAGAATTTTTCCTTTCAGCTTTCTTGCTGAATTCATATTCTAATTCTAGTATCTACAGAAACTACAGAAATAAACCACTTTTAAGTATGATGAGAATTTGGTTTTTTTTTTTTCTAACAGCACTCAGAAGAGAACTTTGCAGCAAGCTTTAAAAGTAAGAGGGGGATAGTGCTAAAAAAATACTACATTATGATATCCATAAGGATTTAAGGATTTAATCAAAATCCATGCAAACAACAATGCCATTTAAATTACAGTAAATGATAATAAAAATATCAGAACATTGGGGATTTAAAATTGAAGCCATGTGATGATCTGAGGAAACAGCTTAGACAAATTGCTTATTGCTAGTGTTTGGACCAGAGTTCAGATCAATAAAACCTACTCAAAACAAGATGCTGTAGTACACATCTGTAATACCAACAAGCCTATGGTAAGAGTGGTGAGAGAGACAGAAATATATCTGGAAGCTTGTGGACTAGATCGCCTACAAATGCAACAATGAACAAGATACCCTAAATTGAACAAGGTGGGATACAACTGTCAACACACGTTTGTTCTCTGACCTCCACATAGACATCAAAGCATGCATCCTTGCTCTCTCTCCCCCCAAATACACAAGCAAACACACACCTATACATGAGTTCTTATACTACATACTTATTACACATAAAATAAATAAGTAAGGAAAAAGTAAAGACAGGATGTGGTTCCTTATAAATAACAAGACATCCATCTTTTACTGTTGACTCTTCCTCAAGCTTTGCCCTTAGTTTTAGTATATGTTTGACATCATGTACACATATGCATGAATATGTACAAGGAGTAAGTGTTTTATGTGTTCTAGGTCTCTTTAATTTTCATGTCATATTCCACACTTACCCATATTATGTTCAGCTTCTTCAAAAACCTCCCATAACAGAGTTCAATAGCTCATATATTAAGCAAAAATCTGGAACCTTCCCTTCTTTGTGTTATTAATTCTCTAAAGTGCTACACTGACTGGTTTTGTGTCAACTTGATACAAGCTAGAGCCTCAAATGAAGTAGTCTCAGATAAGGAAATGAGATCCAAATGCAATGCAGGCGTTTTGTCCATTAGTGCTAAAATGGAGAGTGCCCAGCCCATTGTGGGAAGTGTCATTGTTGGTATGGTGGTCCTGGGTCCTATAAGAAAGCAGAAGAGGGAAGCCAGTAAGCAGCATACCTCCATAGTCAACACAGTAACTACTGCCTCCCAGATCCTGTCCTGTTTGGGTTTCTGTCCTGACTTCTGCTGTAGGAACTCCTTCAGCCAGTAGCCTTTAAGATATCAGCCCACTTTGGCATGGCCTCTTATACTATAAATGCCAAAGTAAAAAATGTGCTTGCTCTCTTTTCTGATTCCTGGATTTGGTCCCTGTTCCCCATTTGTATAAAGGACTCTGATCTGTGAGTCTACCCCTAAATGAATAACCCTTGATTATACTCAATTCTGAGGTAGTGTGGGATCATTTATTAGCTCCCATTTTCATACCCCAAAAGGTTACCATGAACACCTCAAAAAATACTTTGCCCAACAAAAAGAAGCAGTTGGGATAGAACTATGCCCAAATTCCCTAAATGATTATTCATAAATGTTTGTTCACATTTAAGGGGGATATGCTATAAAGGTTTGCATTGGTATGGATCTTGGTTTATTGATACAAATTTAAGATTAATTTTGTCATATGTATATTTATGCTCTTGATCAAAGCATTATGTTTAAGCAGCTTATTTAAAAATGTAATGTATAATTAAAAATACATGTTAATAGATAATAATCTATATATTTCAATTAAATAAATAATCTTCAAACCTTTCAAAGACCTATAGAATATGGCATTTAAAATGTTTTAAGAACATAGGACTTTTCATGACGATGAGACACATTTGCTCCTGGCATCATTAATCTGCTCCAAGAGGAAGATGGACATCAAAGAGGCTGCTATTGGAGTTTGTTATCCATTTCAGCAAGAAACTGCTCTTGCCTGGAATGCTGGATGCTATGCTGTATGAACTAGACATGCAGAACCCACAGAAAAATGACTGCTGAACTTGCCTAAAGGCGAGATGGTCCTTTGGGGTTCCTACTTCATGAAAGAGACTGACAGACATTCAGCAGGATACAGAAGAAAGTAACTGATAGACTGCTAATATAGGCAAAACTATCTTTCAATTTTTCTGCTTCATGGAAAAGTCTGCTGGATATTATGGGCCTATAGTCTATAGATGGATGCTCCAATTTTACAGAAGAACTTTGGGTGACTGTTCATGCAGCAAGATGTCTCTGTAAATTTTAGTTTTAGAAGTTGCTTAAAATGCAATTCCTTTTTACTTAGGTAATATTATATGCTTCTGTGGTCTTTGATGGAGTTGAAGAAAAGAAAGTTACAATTATAGTTTTCCTTATTTAAGATAAAAGACAAAGTATATACAAATATTGTAACAATAATTCTTGCTTGATGCTTTTGTATATGTAATTTTACTATGTTAAAGTTAAAACCTTCCGTTTTATTTAGACAGAAAATGGAAAGTGATGTGGAATTCCCCTCTGTATACAATTGGTTAATAGAAATGGGTTAATTTAAGATATAAGAGTTAGCCAGAAATATGTTTAAGCTATTGGTCAAACAATATCGCAATTAATACAGATTTCTGTGTGATTATTCTGGTGGGAGTCTAGGCAGCTGGGACATGAACAAGAAGCCTCCCCAACAGACTTCCTTCATTGATGAACAACAATGTGGAAGTGTGAGTCAAGTAAATTCTTCCCTCCCCAACTCACTTTTTGGTCATGGTGTTTTCTCTAAACAACAGAAATCCTAAGACAATCAGTGATGGCAAAATAGAAAATCTAGTTTCCAGCATTTTTGTGAGTGCAGAACTATTTGTAGGTAGGCAGAAGCTATTACTTATTATATCCGGTCATACTCATCAGCTCAAATAAATACAGGAGAAGCTATTATTTGAAAGAAAATTAATTTACTTAATTAGCATTTTTTAAGAAATTCAAACATGCCATGTGCTCTGTTGGTGAGATGGATGCAAATAGGTTAGCAACAATAGTCCTTGACCTAGTTTACATGTTAATAGAGAAAAATCATAATTAAAATAAATGATGATGGCCCAATAAGTACTATAGAATTATGATGAAATTGTAAGAGTTAATGGACAAGGATGAGCTCTGAGAACAAGTTTCCAGAACAAGGTTAACAAGTACATCATTGCTATGACTGTATCCTATAATCCAAGTCAAGGCTTAGCTTGCAGAATACACAGTTCCCTATTAAGGGTTATTTTCTTCCCTGAAGACAAGAAAGCCATATATCCTGAGGATGATATGGACACATCATTCTCTTGCTAAGTCTAAAGAATAACCATCATTGCATTTAATTTAAAAAATATGGAAGGAATTATTAGAGTAGGTTGTACTGTGAACAGTGTTTCCCCGTGTTTTAAAGCCTTAATGATGGAATCTTCTCTGGCTGTCACTTGTTCCTTCCTTTACATTGCTGTTTTCTTAAATATATGTTTTTCACCTTGACCTTTAAATAAATCTATTACTTACCAGTCTCATCTCAGAAGGAAAAGGATGCATTTGGCAACACGTGCTTCATTGGCAGAAAACACAAATAGGATAGCATATTCTGAACACTGGTCACCAAATGGCAGACAAACACCCAGAGGTGTACTAACCCCTGACATTCTGAATTATTAATTTAGTCTTTTCTCCCACACATGGAGGAGACACAGGAAGGAGGGAAATACTGGCCCTCAGTGATACCTATCATATTTGAGAGGCTTAAGGATGAAAGAAATCAAAGTGATTGAGAATTGTATCATCATGAAAGAAGGACATAAAGCATTGAAGGAGAAAAAGCAGTGCACCTGTGGATTCTCATCTTCATGTCCAAACAAAAGCTAAAGGCCTTTGCTGAAGCATTCAAGAAGAGTTGCCCTGTCACCCAATCAGCACTCAGCCAGAAGACACACTAGTGAAATATCTGGCTTATCTAAGTTGATCTACCCTGCTTATCTAAGTTGATTTACAAAGATAAAATACAATGAGCTGAAGGTTTTCCTGAAACAACCTACAGCAAAAGTTGTGAATCAGGAGACACACCTATGAGAGTAAGAAACAATAAGGGCGTTTTCAGAGACATTTACCTGAGGAAGAGAGAAAGCCTACCCTGAATACAGTATTAACCGACCTGTGAGCTGGGATGCAAAACTGAATGAAGAAGAAAATTGGATGGAGTAAACGTAGGCTTATTTTTATCTCTCTGTTTGCTGGCTATGTTAGTAATGCAACCAGCTGCCTTAAACTCTTGCCATCATGCCTTTCCCACAACCAAAACCATACCCTTAAAATGTCAATCAGAGTAAACCAATCCTTCTGTATATTCTTTTATTGATCAGTTTGTCATAGAAACAAGAAGAGTACCTATTTCAATACTGTAACAGATGGATTAGTGCCATCTTCCAAAATCCAAATTGATTGTGATTGATAACAGTGGATATGATAACCCTACTCAAATAGCAGGCTCAATCATATCAACCATGAGGGATGCTACATCATTTTATATTTTAAAATTAAGTTGTATAAATGTAACTTCCTGGGGACTGTACAGGGTTGAATAACATTCTTTCCCAAAGATGTATTTATGCCATAACCTCTGATACCTGTGAATGTGATCTTATTTGGAATATAGCTCCTGAGAGATGCAGCTGAGCTAAGGATTCAGGTGGAATCATACTGGATTAGAGTGGGTACTCTATTGAATGATAATGAGTTTTCAAGAGACTGGACACAGAAACACAGGACAGGAGCTACATGAAAATAAAGGCAGAACTTAGTTACACTCAAAAAAAGTTAAATAACTACCGGGAGTGGGAGGAGGCAGACGAGTGTTCACTACAGGCTGCAGGAATGAGGCTCGGATGACATCTTTACTTGAACAATTGGCCCGTAGAACTGAGAGAGAAGAATTTTTAGTTGATTTAAGTAAATACTAGTAAAGCCTATGACAATTACTCCCAGCTTCTTTAATATCATACGTGGCTCTTGGGGAAGCTTTATTTTTTTTTTATTTTATCCTTTGTGTCTTTTACATCATGCATCTCGGACCCATTCATTTCCAGTCCCTTTGTGTCTACCCTCTCAGCCCTTACAACCTCTCCCAGAAAATAAAATAAAATTTAAGAGAAAAAAGAAAAAGAAAAACTCTCATCATGGAAGCTGTCATGTGACACAGTGAGTCATGCAGAAAACCCTTTTATCCATATGAGTCTGCAGGTCAGGTCCCTTCATGTGCTCCAGCAGATCTAGATGGGTAGATGTTGGGGTGAGCCAACTTATAAAACTGATTCTGGGCCAGGATAGGCACAGAATTGGTTGGCCAGCCAGCTCTCACCACTCTCACCACCACAGTGAGCTTAACAGCATTGCCCAGCCTAGTGCTCATCACTGCTTGGGGAGGTTTTAAGGAACAAACTTAACAATGGAAGTGTTGTGGTGCCTTACAGTTTGACTGAGCATGGAAACTGAGACTTGACTTATGCTCCAGGGCATAATTGCAACCTGGAATGAAAAGCAGTCTTTTATATATTAAATGAAAATTAGATTTCTCTCTATTGAGTTTCCAGGCTTAATTTTTATACTATTGTCATGAACTAGTTATCTAGTAGGAAATAAATCATCACCCCCGAGACTGAGTTTCTTCATATCAGGAACTTCAAAAAAGATAGTATGTATTTTTTTCTCAATTATTCTCAATCTATTTTGAGAATAAGTTTATACATGAAGGCAGATGTTTTTATCATAAAATTAAGTTGATCAATAAAAGGGCACATAAAGAAGTTACCAAGTTTGTTTAATTGGCACCATAGAGACTCATTAGTAAATTGTCTACATTTTAATTTTCAGTATTCCATTCATCCCTCTTTGCTCTGTAGTGGTGCAGTGATTAATGTTTGTATCAGAATACAAAAGCTGGAAAATTTTAAGTACATTGAAGCTGTCTCACATGAAAGACCCTACACAACCATAAATGGGCATGCTTGATACATCTAAAACTTTGCTGCCCACTTCTGCACAAGCAGCAACATCACCCGGTTTTAGTCCTCCAATACCCATTCTCACACATGAAGAGACATTCTATTTCTCTTGTGAATGTGTGATCGGTGCATCTGTTTGGAGTATTGCAGATGCACACGTATAAGCATGTTTAAAGTATTAATCATAAGAATTGAAGTATTAGTCATAAACAACACCATTTCTTTTTCTTCAACTAAAATCTTACCATGAGGCATACAATACAGTAGTGACTCTAACTGGCTATTGAAACTCTACAGGCTAACAGGACATAAAATGGAGAGCATATTATGTGCACAAATGCATAGTAGAATATAAAATTTACTGTGAGAAAAAGAATAAAATTGTCTATATAATTTTATATGGCTAGCATGTCAAAATGAAACATTTGGACTTTATAGGGTTAAGTAAAATATTATTTTAAATTAAGTTCATTCGGGATTTTTATATTTTATTCTCACAATGCAGTATAGAAGGTGTACATTTCTACAAATATGCTCACTTTCGCAGCTAGTGTTTTAGCTCATGTAATTTTTCCACCATACACAGCTGGTGATCTGATTTAACCCCTAAAGATTTTTCTAAGACCCCAGGGACCCTGTTTCATTCATTTATATATATATATATATATATATTTGCTTCTTTCCATGACTTCTGTAAATTCTGTTATTGAAACTATTCTTTTCTTAAGATTTTTCAAGTTTAGATTGATTAACTTTTTTTTTCTGTAGAGGTCTTGTTAAAAGTGAAGCCATGATTATAGCATTTATTTGCAGCTTACATAGTTCTTAGATTACAAAATAATAATTTCTAGTAGAAAGTGCCACAGACTGCTTGCCATTTCAGTTTCCATTCTTATTACCACCATAGTCATCACCATATCACCAGTAGTAGTAGCAGCAGCAGCAGCAGCAGAATCTGGAGTTCCTGAGCAAGACAGCCCTTACATGTTTCAACCTGAGACACGGCGATGACAGGCAAAGAGAAGCTCCTTCCACAGCACCTGTTTTGCTCATTTTATTGGTTCTTCATCCTGAAATCTGAGTGTGGAGTCTGTATTCAAAGTAACCTTTTATCCCCCATGGTACACTTTTTACGTAAAGGCAAAAACCTACCCTTAGGAAAACATTTATACAGAACGACTTGAGTTTCCAGAAAACTCACAGAGCACTGTTAGCAAAATTTGAATCAAATGACTCATGTCAGATTTTCACATGTTAAGAAAATTAAAAGAATATATTGTTAAGCCACAGATATGTTCTTCAATATTATCAAGCAATTGCAGTCTCATTTTATTCCAATAGTCATTAAGTTAAATAAAAAAAAATGCTCCTGAAATAAGTTTCAAGTTTAGGGTTGAAGAACAGCTGAAACATCTCAAGAATAATGACAATTTAGAGTAAGAAATAAGAATATTTCAGTTAATGAACTCTTTGAAAACTGTGGCCATCCTTAGAATCAGAAAGAGAAGAAAATGGGTAAAGACCTCAAGAAAATATGTCAACCACAAATGATCAATCTGACATAGGTCTTTTAAGAATGTATGTGAAAACCTTTCTATAGGATCTCAGGATCCCTCAGACCTGCATTTTAACTAGGTTTGTGCAGAATTCAGTTCTTTTGATTGTATCACTTTGAGATCAGAGGCCACAAAAATATGCCTGTACATGGTAAATGTAGGCTGTTAATAGAATGTGAATGGTACTTTGTGATTTATTAACCTAAAGTCAATAGGGTGAAAAAATATACAGACAAAACTTCCTACACTGGATTTGTCTCAGTCATGAAATTAGAGAGTGTGCAAATATCATAGTGAAAGCCTTACCTGCCCCAACGCAACCGTAGTGAAGCAGAGCAACAACCTAGCAGGAAAATGCAAACAGTCGCCAAGTCACATGTGCAACGCACCAAATGGAGAAGCTGCTTATTCTGTTTTGTGACACACACTCAAAGCTTGAGTTTTATTTCCCTGCTTTCAAATTTCTCCTGTTTGTCCAGAAAGTTTCTCATTAAGATTTCAGCTGACAGGCAAGTGATGAGTCTTCAAGCTCAGAATTAGGTTGGTAATGGGAATCTTTGCTTCCAGCTCTGTTTATATTTCCCAAGTAGACCAGTGTCAAAAAAACGTTCTGCCAGAAGGGCATTTTCAGAAGGGCAGAAGGTGTTGTGGAGGTGAGCGTGGATTCTAGATGAAGAAACCCTCACTTGCTATGTCCTGTCCACCCGAATACGTCAACCCCGTTGTACAGTTTTGTCCTCTATGTCTGTCAGAAAAAACATGGGAGCTTAAAAACCTGACCACCAGAAGCCATATCACCAGCTGTGACAAGACCAATAGCTATCTTCTGTATGTTTGCCTAAACTAGTTAGTGGATTACATGTACACATTAGTCCACCCCAGAGGGTCCTGCTAAAATTGTTTTCTTAATTTTTACCAAGTACCCCAGGTGCATTATTTTTCTTTGATTTATATTCTTGTATACTACAATAAAATCTCCCCCTTAAGAAAACATGAAAAATAAATAGCAGATAAAATAAAAACTTACTTGGGTTGTTTTTCTTCATGAAATAGTGCTAACATTTTAAGAAATGGGAATTTAGCTTCAAAAGAGTAAATTAAGCAAAACCCTAAGCTCGGTATAAATCTATAATTCAGAGGAAACTGGGTTAAAGCTTTAAAACTAAGAAATGGAGCAAATAAATGTGATAATTTAGAAGGCATTCCGTCTGCTTTCTCTCAATTATTTTAATTAACGTTATGAAGGTAAGGCCCCTGCACAGAAGGCACTGATGAAAACAAAAATCCTTTCTGCTCAAGGATTTAAAACTCCTTGTCAGGTTTAAGCATTGCTGGGATGTAGCTCAACTTCACAGAGAACCTATAAATATTTCTCAGATGACGTGAACATATGAAGTGACTCTAAGCTAATGAAAATTGAAGAGGGACTGGAGTTTTTCCCCAAAGCCTAATGTTTAGAATTTTAATCTACCGTATTCAGTCAGCCCTAATTAGAGGACTTCAGCACTATGCAGACATCTATCACCACGATATGACTCTGGGGATGCATGTGTGTAATTAATCACCGCGAAAACCTGCCGTTCTCTTCCTTTGTGGCGATTAGGAGGAGAGAGATGAGTGGAGTCACCCCATTGTGTAAACAATTCTGCATCCTATTACTTTAATTATTTTACTTTCTTAAAACCATCTTGGTTTTTAAAGATGCTACAGTCTAGGTGTTTGGTCTTTTAAATATATGCATTCATGGGGCAACTTTATGTCCTCACGTTAAAACAATAGACCTACCTCTTTAAGAAGAGGTGGGGATATTTAATGATTCCTCTATGAAATGTGTGCTGTTCAGTCCCATCAGCATAGCACAGTCTCTTCAGTTGAGTCCCCAGTGCCCACCGATAAAAGTGACCTGGCTTCTCTTTGGAGAATTCCATCCATATTATTGGGAAAAGACGACCCTTTTTTAAACCCAGGAAACAACAAGGCTATCAAGCATGAGTTGTGTCATAATTGCATTTACAGAACAGTGTCATAAGCTTTGATTCAACATGAGGAGAAAGGTCATTATGAAATAACGGGTAGAAAACGGCTTATATGGCAGCTTCTGTAGGTCTGTGGTATGAGATACAGGCACACTGGTGAATGCGCACTGATGGACTTTGGGTATTGATGAATGAGTGCTTCTTGCACTGCCTTCAGTGGTTGGAGTAAACGGCAGCTTCTGCAGGGTGCATGCTGACATTTCTTCTGGGTATAATACTAGTGGCCCAGGGACCAGGCTATCTTCCATTGTATAATGGCAAAGGCTAAGGGAGTAAGCCTATCCCTGCAGTTTTCTAAAAGGACTGCATGCTTTGAATCATCTCAAATGTGAGAATGTTTCATTAAAAACTTAATTCAATTTATTTTCCCATCCAGCAAGTCATGGTAGAAGGAAACAACATAGGTCAGTGAGCCTGTCTTAAAATTTTCACTTGAAGTCTCACACTAAACAATTAATTGGTCAGACCAAAGCGTCTAATGGAGGGAAATTTGCTCTCTCCTTCATAGACAAAGCAATGCACCTTAAGACATGATATCTATGTTTTAAACCTCATGGCGTGAAGCCAAATCAAGCACACCTGTGACATGAGTAGCACAACCGGTGAGTGAAAAAGTTTATATCTGAGAACAAAAGTGAAAAGGCTCCTAACCAAGGCCCAACAAATGTGAGTGGGTCAGAGGATCCTTAAGTCTCTTGATGTCTGGAAGCAGTGGGGCAGTCAGAGAGCAGTGGCAAAGGAAGTGGACACTGGGATTTGAACTTAGAGAGAGCTGTAAAGCACTCACTATACTAAGTGAGGCAGAAGCAAGCTCTTAGAACTGGATTTAAAAGTCACATTATGATAGGGTGACACCCAGCTTCTCATCTGAAGCCAGGTTAATCCATGAACTTAACAAAAAGGGCCTAGGTGCCCACTACTAACTCCAGACATTCTGACAATTTAGGATCCAAGAGAAAATCAGAAAAGGAAACCGTGATCTGTCTCATGTCTTCTTCGCAGATTCAATTTAAAACTAGGCTTTGCTCCTGATCAACAAAGCAAACGGTGACTCACTCAAGGTTTGCTCCAGGCAGAATCTACCTATGAAGATTATGGCAATTTTTATAGACTTTTAAATGTTTTACTGTCCTTTTCTTCTGTCACCTCCAATTTCAATCCATTTCTCATTTATAGTGATCAGGGAAAATGTTAGAAATAAGATTCATATTTCAGGGAGTCTCTACCTCCTTTTGCCTTGGTTATAATATTCTGAAAACTGCGCCATATACCCGATGGTCTGTATGCTCTCTCCACCATTCCCAGCTAAACAGTTGACAGTACAAGATCATCTTCACTACTAACAAAGGTCTGTATCCCAAGCATCTTTTTAACCCGTTCAAAGAAGGAAAATGCAGTAACTATAGACAACTATATCATAGTCCTTAATTTGGCCTACATTTTTAATTTCCTGAAGAGAAGACAAACATATTAGAAAATATATCTTCATATGAAACTTCTATTTTGCTGCAAAGTGAAGACATTTGTTAATAGTCATCCTCAGAAAGATGACATGTTTCATGTCTGACTTGTATATTTCTAAGTAATTGATTTTATAGCTAGTGCTTTTACTCTTTCTCTGCTCTGGTACAAGAAAATAGTAACATTTTATTCATATTGAAATATACTTTACCAAGG
>JAQHUG010000070.1:5878612-5889312 GCA_028555095.1 Dicrostonyx torquatus | reverse complement strand
TCTAGCATTAATATGAGGGGATGTGCTCAGTCTTACTGTGACTTGTTTGTCACATTTAGTTGATATCTCTGGAAAGTCTGCTCTTTTTTGAAGTGAAGTTGAGAAGGAGTGTGTCTGGGGGAGAGGAAAGGTATCAAGGGACTAGCAGGAGAGGAGGGAGGAGAAACTGTCATTGGGATTTAATAAATGAGAGAAGAATAAACGAAAACAATACCAAACCACAAATTATATTGTAGAACAACTGCAACCTTAATCCAAAGTGAAATGCAGGAGATATCGCAATAAACTTCCTGATTATCTGATCTTGAACTCTATGTCAAACATCACAAACGTGATAATCTCAGAAAATGTAGATCATAACATAATAGAGTAGAAGAGACTAGAGTAGAATAGCATACTGAGAAGTACGAAGCACAGAAGTAAATCCATAAATCTAAAGGCAACTTCCTTTCAAGAGAAGTGCTAAGAATATAGATAGAAAGAAGAAAATTGTGTGTGCTGAATAAATAACTCTTGAAAAATTGCATATCAGCATGAAAATTAGTAAAAAACAATAATTCTTTATAACAGTAAAAAAATCTTAAAGAGTTAAAGACTTCATTGTACTAGAATATAGCAAAAGAATCGTTTCATGACACTGCAACATTCAAGGAATCTTACAGCTTTTTCTGAGAATTTAGTTTAAAAATATTGTATCTGCATTTCTCTCTTTCTACACATCTTTTCCTAAAACTCCAAATGTCCCATCCCTTATCCAAAACCTAGTCTGTTTTAAAGTTTTTACTGTAACATAGTTCCCTGGTTTAATTTTTCTCAAGTTGACACAACCTTAAGTCGTTTGAGAAAGGAGAACCACAGTTGAGAAAAACACACCCACTAGAATGGGCTATTGGAGAGACTGTTGGACATTTTTTGATTAATAATTCATGTAGAAGTGCCCAGCCCACTGTGTTGGTGTCACCTAAGGCTTTTCTATGGTCCTGGATAGTATAAAGGAGCAAGATTAGTAAGCAAATATCATCATTCCTCCATAGCCTCTGTTTCAATTCCTCCATTCTGGTTTGTGTCTTAAGGTCTTACCCTGACTTCCTTAATGATCTGATAGTTTTAAGATGAAATAAACCCTTTCCTCCTCAGGATGCTTTTGGTCATGATGTTTTATCACAGCAATAAGACCCCCAAAACACACAACACATGTATACATATCTGTATGTATATGCATATACATATATACATACACATGTAAGTATGAGCAAAACACGGGAACACATTTCATGACATATGTTGTAGAAAAGAAAAAATAAGAGGATTCCATTATATTCAAGGTAAAGGGAACTCAAGTTCACTAATGTAAAAATTACAGTGATCTATTGTCATTTTATTGGTCTTGTATAGGAAAATAAATGACAGAGAAACTGCACAACAAAATGCATATGTTACAAACGTCAGGTGTCTCCAGGCTACATACTGCAAACAAAACTGGTACTCATAGCTCACTATTTCTACTTTTTTCTAAATTAAGCATCCTTCCTCAATAGACAATCAGGGCATGTATATCCTCATTTACAGGTTTGTCTGTCTATCTTTAATGCAGTTTTTCAATCACTGTATTTTTGTAGCGTTGATATTTTTTGGCATGAACACTCTGAATTTGTTCTCACATATTTCAAGACCAACATGTCTGTTCTTGGTATTCCTATTTCCATGCTAATTGTAGAATCAGTTTCTCAACATCACCAAATCACATCATATGACTCTGAATGGAATGAGATGAATCTTCAGAATGAACTTGGATTGCTCATGCATTAATAAAACGTTCAGATCATGTATATATCTCATACCATTTATTTAGAACTATGATTTCTATTACAATGTTCTCTAGCTCTTCTTGTGGGGAGCTTTTACATCATTCACTGATTTATCTGAAGGTATTAACTAGTTTATGATGTTACAACAAATTACAATTCCAAAAATCCTTTTACACTTCATCTTTCAGAAATATTGACATATTATTGATTTTGTGTATTGTTGTTGTGGCCAGACAAATTAACAGCAAATATAAAGATGGTATGTTCTCTTACTTCCTAAGGTTTTTATAAATATTTTAACTGGTTAAATATTTTCTTCTATAATGCTTCTTTACTCCTCTTTTTATTTATCTGGTTGACAAAGATTCCTGGATTAATTTCCTAACATTATGGAAGGCTTTTCTAAAAGGGATGTTATCATATAATTTTTCTTTTTTGGGTTTGGTAAATTCTTTGAAAGGTCTTTACATCAAAGATTTCCTGATACTATCACAAAAATAAATATTTTCCTCCTAGAGATTTTGTAAGATACTCATTAATTTGAGTTTATATGGAAAAGGGAAATAATGAGTTGTGAGAATTACCTAAACCTTGATGAAGATATCATATAGAAAAGCAAATTATATAAGACCTCTGCCTTCTCTCGAGACTGATTTTGTAAAATGGATAATTCTGGATTTTACATTTCTAATCTACAGTTTCAAATTTCTCATTATGAAGTAAATTATATCTCACATTTTAAAACTTTAATATTAGTGTACTTTTCAGAACTGTATTTGTCATTTATGGATCTT
The DNA here is from genome assembly GCA_028555095.1 of Dicrostonyx torquatus. Taxonomy (NCBI): domain Eukaryota; kingdom Metazoa; phylum Chordata; class Mammalia; order Rodentia; family Cricetidae; genus Dicrostonyx; species Dicrostonyx torquatus. The sequence continues at coordinate 5,886,710 of JAQHUG010000070.1, read as the reverse complement.
GCCTACCTAACGAGAATTTTTGTCTATTTTAATAACTTTTATTTTGTTGTTTTATTTTATAACTTTATTATATATATCATAAGCATTATGTTACTTTTATTATTCTTTTTCTTCCCCTTCATCTCTCAATGGCAGAATATTTGATCAAAAGCTCTTTCTAGAAATGTACTTCAGATCAGACCTCTGTTTATTAATCACTAGACATTAAATTTCATCATTCTTTCTTTATAAAATTAATACAAGCAATATTTGCCTAAGTGTTTGACTCCTTTTAGAAACAACACTAGCAAAATATCAACAAATACACTACAGTAAAATTGCTAAAAAGATGTCAAACTCACCTAGAAGAATACACTTTCTAAGGATTTTCGACACCCTTGAAGGATGGCTTGCTAGTGCAATAATGATTTCTGAGGGGGATGCTGTTTTAAATTAGTAGGGCTTTGTTATAAAAATGTTACTTATACAAGTTACATTACTTTTTGAATTGCAGACTCCCATAGTGCACATAAATATATTTCATGTTAATTACCAACAGAAAGCTTCCTTCACTGAAACAAACTTCTTGAATTAAGACACTATAAATATACCATGATAATATTTAAAATAGGATAATTATTTATAGGTGATTTTTTTAAAGAGTGACTCATCCTTAAAATCAGGTTTCTCTTCATCACTTGCTTTCCAGTTTCATTTAAAAGTCAGATCTTCCTATTTATAGGTCTAAGATATGAATTATTCAGAACTGTTAAATGCAATTGATTTGATTTACAGTGTATCATTTGTAAATTTCACAATTAATGTTATAGTTTCTCTCTTTTTATTCAGAAAACCATGAAAATATATCCCAACCAATGGTATTAAAGATACAATCCTAATATCTATTAACTTGTCACATATATGTATACATATATACATATTAATTAGTCATATACAATGATAATGTATAATCTCAGTAATTTGTTTAATGAAAAATAAGTAAATTCTTATTGCAACATAATAATAATCAGTAATTCCCTTCATTTAGCCTGTCCTCCTTCCTGTAGTATGGAGGAGCAGGCTGCTTGTCACCGCGCAGCTAGCTTACCCCCAAAATAATCACACAGAAATTGCATTCATTAAATCACTGCCTGGCCCATAAGTTCTAGCCTCTTATTGGCTAACTCTCACATCTAACTTGAACCAATTTCTGTTAATCTGTGTATTACCACAAGGTCATGGCTTAATGGGAAAGAATATAACCAGCGTCAGTCTCAGGCAGGAGCTTCATGGCATCTGCCACACTGTCGTTCTTCTCAGCATTCAGTTCGGTCTACTCCACCTATCTAAGTAATTCCCTATCAAAAGGCCAAGGCAGTTTCTTTATTAAATCAGTGAAAGCAACACATAGACAGAAGAACCTTCTACACCACCTTCCAGTAAATATAGACCTTTATGTCCTATGCCAAATTACTAAATTCCTATATTCTTGGTTTACTTTATCTGTTAACTTCAGAGTCTAGCATCGTCTGAGAAGAAAGTCTTGGTGACAGACTTCCTAGGTCACATTGGCCTTCAGGCACTACTTTAGCAGACTGTCTTGATTGCCAGTTGATGAGGAGGAACGCAGGCCACTGTGGGCGGCACCACTCCCTAGGCATGTGGCCCTGGTGTAAATTAAGTAAACTAGCTTAGCATGAATCTGTGAGACAGCAAGCCTTGGTCTTCAGTTTCTACCTGAGTTCTTGTTCTGACTTTTTCAATGATAGACTGCAACCTGAAAATTGAAAATAAACCCTTTAGTTTCCTGAGTTTCTATTGGTAAGCATGTCTTTGTACCACATCAGAATGAAACTAAAATACAAAGCTTCTCAGAAACCTATAGGAAAAATTCAAAGCCACATATACTATACACATGTAAATTCAAAATCACATATTCAATGTAACACATTATTGAACTTATACCTGAGTTTACCTAATTCTTGCCTGTTTAGGACACCCATGAACTTGGATCTGTGGTGATTTATGTGATGGATCCATCATAAAAATAAGAGAAAATGTGTAGCTTTCACTTTCATTATTGTGTCCAATGGTCCAGGATCAATTATTTTCATACTGTCAAAAAGAGAATAGAATTTAATCAGCAAGATAATTTAGAGTGCACAGTTATAGTTTGATTTTAAGCAAACCATCCTTGAAAAACATGAGTGCTTTTCAATTCTAAGACGTGTCTCCTTTTTCAATGTGTGAAACATTCTGCATGCGGCAGCATGAAGAGAAGGAGCAATCAATGAGGAGATGCAGTGTACGCACCTTGTTGAACATTTTAAAGCTTACTTGAGTTACTTATTGCCATTGCTAATTTTCTTTTAAATATAAACCAACAAAACCAGGGGTGGTGACACGCATATTTAATCACTGCACTTCATAGATAGAGGCAGGCATATCTGAGTTCAAGGCCAGTCTGGTTTGCAGACCAAATTCCATGACAGCAGGGGATTGAAGTTACACAGAAAAGCCTTGTCATGTGTATGTATATAAATTTATATCAACCAAATATCTTATTTAAAATTTTCTCCAGATGGCTAGAAAAATGACTAAGCAATTAAAGGCTAAGATCACAAAAAATTAATAAAATACTCTCCATAATTGTGTGCAGTCACCAACAGAAAAGCAGATGTGCTTTTATGGTTCTGATAAAATCACTGCAAATCTAAAACTAAAGTAGAAACTGTTCATTAACCCAGATTATTCTCACCTATAATTCCAAAACCTGCTTGTATAAGAATGGAAGGCCATGAACCCAAGGCTAGCTTGGGCTCACTAGTTACTAGCCTGGACACATAACAAATTCTAGGCAAGCCTGGTAATACAGTGAAACACTCCCCAAACAAACATCAAAGAAAGAAACAGAGATAAAAACAAAATTATTAATCAAATGAAAACAAACAATAGTAGTAATTAATGTTTATCTAACAGAATTTCTCATCTCTCCTGAAAAAATTAAAAAATTTCCCCATTCAACTTATAGATTTACTCTTTTGTGTATATATATTGAGATTATTATTTATTTCATCCTAATTACTAAAAGAGTCATTTCTTATCAATTAGATATGCTGCTAGAAACAAACTGTAACACCTTGAAGAATGAAACAGAAGCTCAAATTCCTTAAAGAATAAATTATTCTTTAAAACTCTGAAGCTGAAAAGTAAACAAAACAAGCCTTTGCATATATACTATTACATGGAATTATCATTCAGTGCAGAAGAATTTTGTAAAGAGCTAGACCTGATATATTTGAATAAGTTCATTCCTGTGATTTTTGTTATTGTTCTTCTGACAAAGTTGTGCTGTTTAGCGGAAGTTGGCCTAGAATTCAGCTGGTGCCTGCCTCTGCATCACGAGCGCTTGAGTTATAGATTTTTACCACCATGTACAGCTGTAGTAAATATAGTTTTACAATGAAGATGCAACTTAACTCAGCTATGTAATTACAAGGTGACAATTACTGAAGCAATGTCAAGGATGAGCCATCATAAAATAATCATTTTCTTATGTATTTTATTCTTGATATTTGATTGACTATTGTATAACATTATTTGATCACCTTTAAAATATTCACTCCTGCAATGAAAATTACAAGACATTGAAAACTGTGGAAGATGGTAGACAATAGAAAGACATTCTATGCTCCATGTTTGCCAAAATGAATAAAATGAAAATAAGTAAAATACAAAATTTATTTACAGAATCAAATTAGAACCTATCAGAATTCTGATGTCATATTTTATAGGTTAAGAAATCCCATTGCAAGAAGTCATATGTAACCACAAATGATCATGAATACCAAAGCAATACTTAGGAATTAGAAGAAAGCAAAGGTATTATGACACTCAATCTCAAATTATATTATAGAGCTAAACTGATCAAGATTGTTTGGTACTTGTAAAAAAATAGATGGCTGGATTAGAGGTTAGGATTTAGAACCTGGAAACAAAATGACAAATCTATACCCACTTCACTTTTTACAAAGAGGCCAAGTATTCATTTGAAAAATAATAGCCTCTTCACCAAATGGTACTGGCAAAACAGGAGTTCTATCTGCAGAAGAAGAAAATTAGATTCTTAAAAAACAATCAAGTCAAAGTTCATCAAAAAACTTAATTTAAACTGAAAACCCTTAGAATAAAATACAAGGAGAACCCTTCATGACATTGAGGTATGTCAGTACTTTCTAGAGTAAAAGACCAGTAACTCAGAAACTAGCTGTGTAATAACAGATGGGGTCATATGAAAACAAACTTCTGTGCATCAAAGGACACCATCTGCAGAGCAAGCAATTCATAAAATAAAGAAAATCTTCACCAGCAACAATTGAGACAAGGGACTGATATCCAAACTTTTGGGGGAACTGCATAATATCTTGAATACCAAGGAAATAAATCTGTAATTAACAAATAAGCAAATGAGCTGAATTAATGATCACACACACATACACACACACACACACACACACACACACAATGATTAGTAACTACTTTTAAATTTGTTCAGTGACCTCAGCCACCAGGGAAAGCACTGTCAAAAGTACTTTGAGATACTACTTTANTCCAATGTGAATCTCCACAACTTTAGAATGTCCCTTATAATTGTATAGAAACTTACTGACATGGGTATACTTTGGATCTGATTAATTTCAGTGCATGGTTGGTTTTATTTCCAAATTATTTATGATTAAGCTTTAATTATTAAAATAAAAATAAAATATTTACTCCCTAAGTATGTAATGTTGAGAGAAGTACTTCATGTTCTGGATATTGTGAGAAACAAAGCCTGTGTGATAGTAACACATAATGAGCCCATTTTTTCTTTATTTATGCTTTTATTTTACAAAAGTATTTTTGTATCTTCCAACCTTAGCAATGCAGTTTAGAGGATTTGAAGGATGCAGAAAAGTGCTTTATTTTAAATATTTGAAAAGGCAAGTTAGATAATCAGTTTTCTTTAAAGTCATTAATTTTCACAGTATTAATAAAGAGCATATTAAGCTACTTTGATTACATTTTCTGTACTTGCATATTGAAATTATTTCTAATTACAAGTGACAGTCATATTTTTCTCAAGTGCCTTGGTTGATTAAGCATTCTTTTTATCTAAAAATTTTTAACTAATAATAGCATGCAGTTTTACATCTACCTGGAATTCCTACCTTCATGACTATTTCCTGACAAATACATACACATATTTAATGAAATAAATTGTTATTAAAAATCACTATGGATAAGAAGATATCTGTGCTATAGTTTTTCTGGGAATTTTTTGAAGGCCTAGAGGATGTCCTCAGTATGGGTATGATTTCATGACATAAAAAGAACAAGAGACTGTACAGATTTAACTCAAAGTCTTTCCTACTAAGAGTAGAAAATACAGAAGTAAATCTAACAGGTGCTTAATGCTCTAAGCAAATGCAGCCAATGGGAAATTTTTCAATTTGTAGAGAATGGAAAGAGAGGAAAAGACTGCATCAACCAAGGCATATATAATAAGCTACCTCAAAAGAAGATGAACTGGATGATGAGGCCCACATAAATTAGTTTGAACCCAGAGTCATGAGTACTAAAGAACAATATACCTACTTGGGCATCTGCCAGACTTTTCATGTGAGGCTCCATCATCAGTCTCATAGGCCTCTCCAGCCTCTACTGGATGATTGTCAAGGACACCTACAACAATGGATCACAATCTGATCATGGCAATTACTAGATCAAGGGTCACTGTTGCTCTCCTAACTATAGTCAGAAATGAGAATCAATCTAAATGACCCTCAATAAAGAAATGGATAGAGAAAATATGAGACATTTCAGGCATTGTTTAAAAATAAAATTTGCAAGTAAATGAATAGAACTAAAAAAAATAAGCTAAGTGTGGTAACCCAAACCCAGAAAAATAATGTGATATGTATTCACTTATATGTGGCTATTAGCTGCTAAGTCAATAATATCAGACTATACTCATAGGACTAGAGAGGTTATGTATACTGTAAAGAAATGGGGGGGACACTGATGGATTTCTCTCAGAAGAGGAAATAGAAAATATAGTTATAGATGGACAAAACAAGAGACTGGAATGGGAGGATCAAATAGGACTGAGAGGGAAAAAAAAGAGATCGGGGAAATAAAGAGGGAAACAAAATTGGGGCCTTTGAAGAGTGGTATAGAAAGCTAAGACAGTAGAAACTTCCTAAATGAATACAAATATAAACACAATCTAAATGAAATGGCCAAATAGCTGAAGACAGAACCCCAACTGGACATTTCTTGTCACTAAATGAAGGTTCCAGTGTCTGGAATGCATTATAGCTAATTGAAATTGTTGGACAACGGATCCTGTGGGAACCTCCTCACAACCCATGTTGCTGCTATAGGTTGATCTCCACAAACTGAGGGCAGGGCCTCATTGCTAAAGAGACTACCTAAACAACCCATTGAACACAGACAAGTTGAACTGGTACCTACATAGGTAGCTATCATACCTACATTCTAGTGTCTTTGGTATACAGGAAGGTATTCTGCACTCTACTAAAGGAATAGGAAACACCCACCCAGATACAAAGCTGAGGATCTGATGTGGGAGTGTTCTCCTGTATTTTGTATTACTCTCATTGGTTGAATAAAGAAGCTGCCTGGCTTGCAAGATAGGTCAGCCCTTAGGTGGGTGGAGTAGATAGAACAGGAAGTTCTGGGAAGAGAGAAGGATGTGGGCAGTCGCCATGAGGCTCCCACCGCAGATAGATGCAGGTTAGACTTTTCCGGTAAGTCACCACCTCGTGGTGACATACAGACTTTTATAATGGGTTAGTTTAGATGTGAGAGCTAGCCAAGAAGAGGCTGGTGATGATGGGCCAGGCAGAGTTTAAATGAATATAATTGTCATGTGGTTATTTCGGGCATAAGAAAGCAACCAGTGGCAGAGCAGACCGGCGGCTGGAGGCTGGGAATACAACCCACATCTTCTCCCCTTTTACAACAAGGATCTAAAGTGGTATCCTGTGGGCAAGAAGATAGGCTAGTGCAAAGGTGGCACAAAGCATGCGGGAAGACTCAACCAGTACCTGGCTTGACTTAGGGAACACTACATGAGATAAAACCCATGCCTGATGCTGAAATGGAGACAGATAGCTCAGATACCTAGGATAAACCAAATATTCTTGTTCTACTAAAGGAACATGGAAATAAAATGACTCCTGGTGACATTTTGCCATACTCATCAATCAGTGCTTTGTTCAGCTATCATCAGAGAAACTTCCTCCTGCATCAGATGGGAACAAATGCAGAGACTCACAGCCAGAAATTACGCAGAGAACAAGAGACCATGTCATTCTCAGCCCTTAATGGTATGTCTACATATAATCTCTCACCTCAGAGATCAGGGAACCCCTTGGAAGAAGAGGTAGAAAGAATGTAAGGTACCAGAAAGAAAGGAGGACACCCAAGGAAACAAGGCCCTCTAAGTCATCATGGTCAATATTCCTGTGAACTTACAGAGACTGAGGCATCATGCACAGGGCCTGTGTGGGTCTGCGCCAAATGAGTTCCTAGTGCTAAAAGGAGGAGACACATGCCCCCATCCCTAACCCTATCTACAATTGATGATCACTTGCAAATAAAAATTTAGTTTTCTCTAAGGAATTCTCACTAAAGAAACAAATGGCTCTTTAAAAAAAAATACATTCTTCTCTCATACAACACATCCCTACTACAGTTTACCCTCCCTCCACTCCACCCAGCTCACCCCCACCTCCACTCTTTTGGAGATCCACTCCACCATTTCCCTTCAGGAAAGAAAAGATCTTTAGCAGACAACAATCAAACCAGCAATCACAAGATACAATAAAAGAAGGTAAAAGCCCTCATATCAAGGCTAGGCAATGTAACACTATAGGAGAAAAAAAAAGGAGTTCAAAGATCAGGCATAGTCAGAGACAAAGCTGCTTCCACTTTGAGAAGTCCTACAAGAACGCCAAGATAACAGCCATAACTTATATGCAGAGAACCTTGTGCAGACCCATGTGGCCTTGCTACTTCAGTTTCTGTAAGGTCATATGACTGGATTCTCCTA
>JAQHUG010000070.1:5851696-5862246 GCA_028555095.1 Dicrostonyx torquatus | reverse complement strand
AAAAAAACAAATACTGAATGAAATTTACAATGTATATGCAGAAGATCTGGTACACACCAGTGCAGGTCCTTTGCTTGCTGCTTCAGCCTCTGTGAGTTCATAGGAGCTTTTATTCAGTTAAACGTAGAGTGGATTTTTCTTCTGGTGTCCTCCATCACCTTTGGCTCCCAAACTCCCTCTACCTCCTCTTCTGAGGGGTTTCCTGAACTCCCAGTAGAGGATGTGATGGAGATATTTCATTTAGAGCTGCGTGTCCCAAGTCATCTTCTTCTGCCTCTTCACCTCCTTGCTCTTGCTCTCTCTACCTCTGTCTGCATAGTGCCTGGCTGTAGGTCTTTGTATTTCTTCCCATTTGTTTCACAAGGAAGTTTCTCCATGATGGATGAATAAGACACTGATCTATGAGTATAGTAGACTATCATTAGGAGCCATTTTATCACTACATTTTCTATTATTTTTATTATATTTTCAACCAGTAATATTTGGATTTACCTTAAGTCTCTGGGCTATCTAATCTCGGGTTCTTGGTCACCAAAGCAATGTCAGGTATGAGTTCTATCTTGCACAGTAGGACTTAAGTCAAGTAAGACATTGATTGGTTACTCCGACAAATGTTGTACCATCATTGAGCATATTTTGCAGTCAGGTCAGAATTGCTCATCAAAAGTTTTGTGACTGTGTTGGAGTTTATGTTTCTCTTTTGGTATACTACAGAGTACCTTCTCATACCAAAGACAGTAGAAGGTTCTATGTAGGCACAATTTTCATATTCATATTCATAGGCACTTCTCCATATTCAATAAATTGTATAGATGCTGTCTTAAGCACTGGAGTCTTACTGTCAGTTTTTGGAGAATAACCTATTTTGGATTGTTATGGGATGTCTATGGGACTTCTTTGTTAACAACTCAAGTGGATGTATACCAAAGTCCTAGTACTGGAGGCTTTGATTGGTGATATGAGATCGAAGTAGAATAGATCTTATGATTGGACAAGGGGCTGGGTGGTAAGGAACAGAAGAATCAGGTGGGGAGGGTCAGGGAAGGTGGAGTGGAGGAAGAGAAGGAATGAGGAGAAAGACAGCTAAAGTTGAGGAGCATTTATGGGGTGATATGGAAACCTAGTACAGTAGTAACCTCCTAAAATATGTGAAAGTTGTCCTAATAAAGTCTCTAAATAATGGTCGCTAGTTAAGATTTCAAGAAATTTTTTTGCTAAAATATGAAAGCAGAAGCCATGTGTTCTGATTTTAGAGTCAAGGTTTTCAGATTTTTCCTACTCATTGTAATGTTGGCCATTATTTTGTTATAAATAGTGTTTATTGGCTGATATAAAATATTCCTATTCCTAGTTGTTTATATGTTTTAACATGTAATAATAGTGAATTTCATCAAAGACTTTTATCTGTACCAATTTTGGTAATTGTAGACACTAACATTTTCTAACATCATAAATATTAATACTATGATAACTTCAGGTAATAATTTCAAAAGGACATAAAATAGGAGTCAGAAAATTCAAACACAACAAGATAAATAAATGATGAGATAAATCTATGCAGATATTATAAACATAACCAAAACACATATATCATAGTTTTTAAAAAGATGGAAGATAATGGACAGATTGTTTTTATGAGAAACAAATCCAAATGTTACTAAATACAAGAAAAACATTATAAATTTTTAAGTGATAAAAATATAAATTATAATAAGTAATTATTTTAATAAAATAATTAAATTAAATTTCAGGAGGCACTGTTTTAATCACTGCTGCCAATAGTAGTCTCAGGAAATCCATAAGTTTAATTACTGAAGGAAACGTGATATGTGATATGGATTGGTGTACTTTTTAGAAAAATGCTACCCAGATAATCCCTAAAATGCTCATATCCTTTATCCATAAAACCCATAGTCACTGTTTTTAAAAATATTTAAATCTAAATATGCTTATGGTAGCATTTCTTTCACAGGTAAAATATTAGAAATAAAATAAATAACATATTTATTGAATATACCACAATGCATAAATATTCATACCACAGAACACTATATATTAATATTAAAATTTACATAAGTTCCATGTATATAACAAATTGAAGAATTGGTCAGGACATTTTAAGGCATAGTATGTTATGAAACAGAAGAGTATGTACACATTCACACACACATAATACAAATCCACTTTTTTACAACAGAAAATACAAATGCGTAGGTGTTGTAGAATATTACTTTAACTATGTACAGAAGTGTTACATTTGCTTTATCTTGACTGATTGGAGAATGCAGAGCTAAACGGCCAACAGTTAGGCAGCAGAGGGATAGGCAAGACTGGGAGGCAGTGAGAAAAATAGGAGGAGGAACGTAGGTTCAAGAGAGAGGAAAACAGAGAACTATAGAAAAAGAGAGGGACCAGACAGGAAGGCAGCCAGCCATTAGTCAGCTAGACACAGAGGAAGTGGGAAAGTAGGACGGACATACAGAATGAAAGGTAAAACACCCTGAAGCAAAACGTAGATGATGAGAAACACGTTAAATTAAGTTATAAGAGCTAGTGAGACAAGCATAAAATAAAGTCAAGAATTTGTAAATAATAATATCTCCCTCTCATGATCCATGGACTTGCAATCCAAAAACGCCTACTACTCATCAGTGTGTGCTTAAATGTGTCTGAATGCATCTGTGGGGGATGAATGACCACAAAGAACACTGCACGAGTAACCAGACAGTTAACATTTCTCTTGTGTAGTTGAGATTATGTGGGCTTCACAAATGCTAGAAAAGAGTATTTGGAAAATAAAATAATTCAATATATTATATAGATACTTTTCTAAAAAAAATCTAAAAAAAAAAAAAAAACCTCTGAATTTAGTGATAAAGACCCCAAAAATCAGAGGTGTGCAAGCACAAAAAGGGATGGAACCCACAGATAAAAATTCAATTCTGGCCTCCTATCAATACATGAATCATAATCTACAAAACCTTCAGAACACACTGGCTCATATTTGTAATTATTTCCTTGGAAATGAGAATTTCAAAATAAGTTCAAGACATATCTTATGCTGTACACATTGATCAGTGTGAGACAAGTATATTGAATATTCAGAGATTTTATTTAAATAATGAAAAGGAAACAAGGCCACAAAAAGTCTATTTTTCTCACCAAATTCATGCCTAATTTTCTTACTTCATTTGAAGATGATAAATTTGAGGATGGTGGGAAAGAGAAAGGGAAGATGCTGTGGTGTCCTCCCACAGAAATGTGTGAATCCTTTCTTTTGCAATTGGCAGAATTCCTGGAGTCCCACATAGCTTCTATTGGCTTATACATGAGGTATGACAGAAATTTACTGAAATCCACATAGCTATATATGCATCTGTACCAGAAATATGTATTTTCAAATAAGTGGAATGTCCAATAAGTTCCTAGTTGATAGTTATGACAACTAAAGCAATCCTTTTGCCATAATACATTAATTCAAACTTGAATGATACATGAATTGGGTTTGTTATGAGAGAAAGAAGTAGAATGAATTATCTCTTTTATTAAAATGAAAATGAAGTGTTCTCATTTTTGTAATGTAAGATAAAAGCAATTACTATAAATAAAATCTGCATTTGAAAGGATTCCATTTTCATTTTTGCTCTGCAAAAAAAAAAGAGTGCTGATTAAACAGGAATGGAGAAAATTAAACCTTTTATCCCATTTATCAGTTTTGACCAAGAACATTTTTGGCAATGTATGACAGGTATCTAAAAATCAAGATACCTTCTTCCTCAAATACAAACCAAAAAATGTTCTATTTATCTATTAAACTGGTGGGCTTTTAATATATAGAACCACAAATAAAAATAGTCCTTTATCAAAAGGACAAAACTGAGCAAATGCTGGTAAGGTTAGGAGAAGGGAGAGCCTTAACACTGTGACTGGAAATCTCTTTTTTAATTTTTTATTTATTTTGGGAGGGCTGGGTTTATTATTATTATTTTATTTTTATACTTTTCAAAAGAAAACAAACTATCTTTTACATATACATACCCAATTAAAGTTCCCATTCCCTTCCCTCCTCCCATTCCCTCTATTTAACACCCCCACCATATCCCCCATCTACTCCTCACAGAAGATAAGACACATTGCTTTGGGGACAGTCGAAGGCTCTCCCTACTATGTCTAGGCTTAGCAAGGTATCCATCCAAAGAGAATAGGTTCCCAAGAAGCCAGTACAAACAGTAGGGATAAATCCCAGTGTCCCCTTAGTCTGCCCCAGCCATGCAACTGTCAATCACATTCAGAGGGACTAGTTTGATCCTGTGCCTGCTCCTTCCCATTCTGGCTTGTGCTGATGAGCTCCCATTAGGTCAGGTAAAGTTTTTCAGTGGATGTACCCATCATGGTCTTGACCACTTTGCTCATATTCTCATTCCTCCCAATCTTCAACTAGACTTTGAGAACTCAGTCCAGTGCTCTGACGCACATCTCTGCCTCTGTTTCCATCAGTTGCTAGATGAAGGTTCTATGGTGATATTTAAGATATTCATCAGTCTGACTACAGGGCAAGGCCCAATTCGGGCATCCTCTCCTCTATTGCTTAGGTTCTTAGCTGGGGTCATCCTTGTGGATTCCTGGGAATATCTGAGTACCACTCTCAAGTCCCTGCTCATGTTGACATAAAATTTAGACAGGAACACAGGAAGATGTCACTGTATTAATCAGAGAACTGAATATGGCCTAGGATGCAGGGGAGGGAATTTCATAAATGAGTACTCATGGATGGTTGGCTGGTGGAGAGAAATAGAAAGTTACACTCTCAAAAGGCAAAAGCAAGCAGGCTTAACAATTGCTGTAAACAGCTGCCCTGACAGACAGTGTGCTCAGGGCTTCCAAGTTCACTGCTCACTAAGGGTTAGTTATTCTCATTTCCTTGGCTATGCCATGAACTCTTCCTTTACTTTGGTCTATGTTGTGCATTAGGCTGAACAGCAGAGTTCGCTGTGTTCAACAAAGCATGCCAGCAGCCCTTTCTGGAGGACTTCAGAGCTGCCTGGTGAATACATAGAATGGTACCACCAGCCCTACCATTTGCACCAAAGGACACTATCAATGAAAGCCTGGTGGTAGTTGATTGTGAAATTTGTGGTGGGCTTTCCTTAGTTAAGAATGCTTGGTCTTATTTATGATTGTCCCACTAGCTCTTGTAACTTAATTTAACCTGTTTCTCTTCATCTATGATTTGCCTTGCAACTTTTTAACTTTCTTTCACTCTGTATGTCCTACTCCACATCTACCTGGCTGGCCTCAGAGGTCAAGTTTGTATGATGGTTACAATATACAGAATAACAATTAATAACAGAATGGAGGATACAGGGGCAATAGAGAGGAGGCAGTGGAACCATGATTAGTGGGTTACAGCTACATAGGAAGAAGTTATTTGCCCTATATAGTCACCATAAGCATGTAGATTTGTAGTTATTTGTAGTTATAGTCACCATAAGCATGTAGATTTGTAGTTATTTGTAGTTATAGTCACCATAAGCATGTAGATTTCATAAACAGAGGACAGATCTTAGAAAAAGTTATTTGCCCTATATAGTCACCATAAGCTGTAGACTTGTATTTATTTGTAGTTATAGTCACCATAAGATGTAGATTTGTAGTTATTTGTAGTTATAGTCACCATAAGCATGTAGATTTCATAAGCAGAAGACAGATCTTTGAAAAAGTTATTTGCCCTATATAGTCACCATAAGCTGTAGATTTGTATTTATTTGTAGTTATAGTCACCATAAGATGTAGATTTGTAGTTATTTGCCCTATATAGTCACCATAAGCTGTAGATTTCAAAAACGGAACACAGATCTTTGAAAATTTTTATCACAAAGAATGATAAATGTTTACATATGCTAAACTTTTTAAAATTCACAATAAGTGTACACATAATGAAACATTACTATGTGTATTTTCATGCTTTTATGATTCACTTAATAATGGATGGAAAAATCAAACACATGTGGCTTTTAATATTTCAATTATGAATTGAGATTTCACATGTAATTTGTTAACAGAATAAATATTTGTATAATGTATATTGTATGAATTGCTTGTTGGCTAGCATTGTATAATACTAATTAAATGGTGGTTATAAATTGAAGTCTAAATATCAAAAATGCACATGAACACAAAATATATTGTCAGTGATTTAATAAAAGGAAAATGTGAGAACTCAATACAGATATAGATGTAATCTTTTTCTTATATTATCACAGTGGCAGGCAGAAGATTTTTTTGAATAGGAAACTGAAAAACTTCATATATGGAATCAAATAATAATCTGTATTTTATGAGAGAAGTTAGAGAAGAAAAACTATTAGTAGAATATATTGTTTGAAATTATAAACAATTGTGGACTTCCTTAACCATATTTTTAACCAATCAAATGTTATAAGTTTTTTAAATTTAAATTAAGATAGTTCCAGAATAGGAATGTCATAGAAAAAGAATCAATTGGTCTAATGTTGACATATATGTACCACATTTTTTATGAGAACTAGGGTTGCTTTTACAGAGAAAACAAAGCTCAGAAAAATTCCTGTGGTAGATTTTTAAAGGATTTGTAACATCTTTACATAGTTAAACAAATGCAGCATAAACAAACTTAACACATCTTTACACGAAGTAATGTTCTACAACAAAATGTCTAAGAGATTTTTAATGCATGAAGTATAGTTGCTGAAATAATATCCAATTTAAGTAATCAAATTGGGAAAAAGCACAAATATAAAATGCAGAACTGTTAGATGAAAATATTTTCAGAAAATGCATTGACATTTCATAATGATTATAAAGCAGGGATCACTATAAAAGGGATCACAGGTCAGAGATATAAGATGACATGAGATAATGTAAGACAATGAGATGCACACTGTGTTCACATGTTGTTGTATATCCTTCACACATGCAGCTCAGCAAGAACATGGAACTCTACCAGAAACTCCAGGGACATGATTAATATAAGTTCAAAGTACACTTGACTTTCCCTTTCTCATGTACAATGATAGCTCTCAATAACTTGTAGGTAAGGTTGGTCTTTTCTTAATGTTTTGTTCTCATATTGGTAAGCTCATGCATCTCTTTTCAGGTGTCCATAGCCAATTTAAATGGGACTCACTAGTTTACTTGAAGTAGGACTGAGGTATGTGCAGTTAATATGAAAATATCTCACCAAAAATATAAAAACAATCAAATAGGAATAATTAGGTAAAATCCAGTTACTAATACCCTTTATTTTGTCTTTGATTATATACAATACTGAATATTAGCTTAAATATTACTACTTAGATACATTATATCTAGCTATGGACAAAGTCAACACCCAGCATACCTTTTCAAGTACATGTTTCAACTACAGTAATCTAATATAATTCTATGACACTCAATAGCTAGAAATCAGAAATTTCAAAGAATTGTGAAGATAAAAATAGTAGCAGATGAAATTGTGAATTAGAGTATGTATGGACAGCAAGACAATAAAGGTACCACACTTTTAAGATCTTGGGACACACATAACTCTAATATTTATAATCTGTATTGAGGAAAGAAATGAGTGAATTATCCAAGAATTGATAAAAAGTTTTCCCTGAAGTTTATACTTCCATAGGTACCCAACTGTTTGACAGATGAGCAAATCAATTTCTTGGCATAACACTAGTCAATTTACAGGACTCATGGGGAGTGTATGGATGGTGGCCCAAACAGAATATTTACCCAAGATAAAGTTGGTCAGGTTTTCAAGAGTAAATGTGATATTAAAATCTTTACTTTGAGAATTTTCTACCAAGATGTAGGTAAGAGGTGAGCTTAGCCCTGTTAATTGGGCTGGAAATGGTTCTTAGCTTCTCTGAGAAATGCCTGCTTACATCAACCGTGCAGATTATTCTCTTTGATCATGATGGAAAACTACACATTTTCTTCCTGCCCTCTCCTGGTGACTTTACTTTCCAAAATGGTCCCTCAAGGGTCTTTGTATATTCTTTACTAATATCCCATGTCCTTTTCCGTAAAGCAACCTTTTCAATCATCATTAACTTGTGGATTGAAATATATTAGTCATATTTGATCTAGGGCATAAGACCTTAACTGTTAATAATTACAGTTAACGCTATCAAATCTGAACTCAGAACTGAACACTTTCAGCTAAATTCATGTTAGCAACTTTTGACAGGAAGATATATTTCAATTCTTCCGACATTCCTGCCATTCACTGAGTCCTTTGTTGTCTTCTTACTTTTCCCTCACAGTAAACCTATGATATAAATTCATTTCAGAAAAAAAAGTATGTGTCTCAATTTCTTCAAATCCCATGGATTCCAAGTCTAAGTTTTCTCTCTGTGCCCCATAGTTCTGCAATGTATTGACCAGTGCCAAAGTTAGTTGGTGATCAGATGATCACCTCTGGTTATATCACTCTTCCTGTTGCAGAGTGTCTGAAAACCTGTAGGCAATAAAATCAAAGTACAAGTTAGTGAATGTGTCCTTCCTGATATAGGGCTGTCATTGGATGTCATACTAAACATTAAAGGTGAACATCAAGAAACTCTATCATATCACACTAAAAGTAACCCCAAAACAAAAAACACATTTTTTTAATAACAAAACTACTGAATTTTATTAAAAATGTTGCAATTTAGTAACCAAAGGGTAACAGAGAAGAGATGGGAAATTTTTTAAATTGCAATCTAAAATTTTATTTATGGATTTATTGTGTTAAAGAACTAGAAATTATAAAATATTAGATTCATAGATACAAGATTAATTCTAGTCACATGAATTCATTTCATAATAATGAAGGGTCAACATAATAGGATCCTCAGCCTCAAATACTATTTGAAACAGTTATTCAAAATATTTGAAGCAAAACTAACACTACTGCAAACAGAAATGGACAAATTCATGGTCATGAAATGGAATTAAAGCTTAAAGCCTTTTCTACTAATGACGACAAAAACAGCTTTAGAAATGAAAGGACACATATATTTCATATCTGCCTTGATGCACTGTGTGACTACAGCATGTTATACATTTTTACACATAGAAACTGAAAAATTTACTAAAACTGACCACATTTTGCCCCCTAGATATTTCCTCGATAAACTAAAATTTATTCTGGCCAAAATATAAATAAGATAGATTACCTAAAGCTATCTTCTTAATCATCAGCTGTTTTGAATCTTAATTACCTAGTTCCCAGCAATAATTGAATTCAAGTAGAATTTTTTTGAAAAAAAATGGAAAAAAAACTGAAGGTAACCAGAGCACCACCTCTGAACTACTGAAGAGTTGTTAAATCATGGCTGAGGAAACTCATAGCACCAAGCTCTTTTCATGGAAAATCAAAACCCTCATACATTAAAAGGAAATGCTTACATATAAAATAAGCATAGCAAAAGGGGGATAAGAATAAGAACAAAGCATACGTCAGTACAAAACACTGACGCAATCCACCATTTCTCATCTAATAATTATATATAAAATCTAATTCTTACTCACTTCCCACCCCAATGATTAAAGTTAAACTATTTTAAAATATAATAAAAATGACAGAAGAATTATATTTATTATTCATTTTTTTATTCCCCTCATCTAGTCTATGAACCTATTATACTAATCCTTATATGTTTTTTAAAATTTCTCTATCAGTACTTATATTAAAAATTGTTATGTATTTGTTATATCTTCTATTCTGTCTACAATGTGGGCTCTGAAAATGAAGACCCTAAACCTATTGTTCATGGTTGACATTCTGGTGCTTACTGCCAACTCCCACATGGTGAATGAGACAATGATAAACCCCAACTTATCGCATGTTATTGTTTACACACACATTTTGTGAAGACAGGGATATATTTGTCAGTTTCACTTCCTTTTTTACCATACAGCCTTTTGATTATTACATTGTTATAAGCATTTGATATATTAAATAATTAGTGAATGGCAAGAGGTTTCCTGAGCTTTGTTGAAATTCTTTTGTACCATTTTGCATATAAATATTTTTTAAAAAAATTAATTCAAATAAATTAGAACATTCTTAGAAAGATCCTTTAACTTGAAATTATCATTTTTAATCTCAATAAGCATTATTATAGGCATTTCTGACAGCTAGTTATACTGTCTAATAATTGGAATCCCAGCCCTTGAGACGCTGAGGCAAGAGCATTGCCTTCAGTTCAAGACCAGCCTGCAATACACATTAAATTCAAGTCTATCCTGTACTATAGAAAAATGCCTTAAATTAAAAGTCTTTTGTAAAAACTTAACCTTTTAGATAGATGAATCATACATTGCTCACTGTAATGATTTCTGTGACTTTTTTCTGCTATTCAAGAACTAAGTACACGTTAATGTATGAGAAGCCAATAATAATGGCACTGGGACCTAGCTCTTCTGCATGTATTGACTATTTGGGAACTTATTCTATATGGATGCACATCTTCTTAGACCGAGTTGGAGGGGGGAGGGCCTTGGGCTTCCCATAGGGTAAGGTATCCTGCCCCATC
>JAQHUG010000070.1:5812246-5824019 GCA_028555095.1 Dicrostonyx torquatus | reverse complement strand
AGATTAGAAGTAGGCCAAACCCTTGAGGGAGAAACATTGTACTCTATTAGTTAAGTAACTAGATTAGCAGAAGAGTCAGACAATGTTTGTACTAACTATCTTCCTTTGGTAAGATTTTTTTTTCAAGGAAAGAGACTACCAAGAGTTTGGAGAAAATGATAAACTGCCTTAATCACATGAAGCAAGTCCTTTCAGAGGAACTACACTTGGCCAAGAGAGAAACTACAATAAGTAAGACACATCCCTTCCCTAAGGCACCTTCCAATGACCAGTAGACTTTAAAATTCCAAAAGTTAATATTTGTATCTCAACTGGATTAATTTCATGAAGGTTGAGTCTATCCTCAGAACTCATTGTGGTGTTGTCTACAGCCTTTTTAAGCAAGTTTGCCACATCTCAAATCCTTTGTCTAATCCTACTTTCATCATTCTCTCATAAGACTTCCTCTGGAGGGCCCTCTACAGTAACCCATGTGCAAAGCACTGGTGTCAGAATCATCTTCCTATGAAAACACTGGGCATAGAAAGGCAGCAGCTTTTACTCTTGGCAGAAATTTGTTGGTGCTTAATATGGGTAGGGTATTATACAGTTTTAAACACCATATTTGGGAAACTGAAGCAGAAGATTCAGAAACAAAGAGTACCCTACACCACAGAGGAAGGCCTTGTCTCAAAAACAAAATAAAATGGCATATAAATGTGCTCAACAGTGATGATTTCACATTGTCATTCCTATGAATATATCTTACTTTAATGCCTGCATACAACGATAAATAAATGAAATTGGCATGCTTCTAATTTTTAAATATTTTTAAAAAGAAATTTCAGTAACATTCAATGAGGGAAGCTACAAATAAATATAGACTATCAGATTATAGAATGCTAGTAACTAATGCAATGACCCATGTCTACTGGCACAAATTAAAAATATTCTTAATTTAAGAAAATTTCAGAGCAAGCCATGTTTACATATTTATTTGAAAGTCTGTAGACAGATATGATACTTCATGATTATTCTAAAACTTTCTTATCTTCAATTAAATCGTGGTAATTGTTATACATAGTCTGATTCCCAAAAGCTTTGCAATGTGGAGAAATAAGAAATAACCTTAAGGATAAATTGATTAATAATAAATGAAAGAGCTCATCTTTTGGTTTGTTAATGTTTAATTATCAAATTAGTTAAGTTTAATTTAAATACAATACTCCCACAGCAGGAAGTATTACTCAAATACGCAAAAAGAGTTATTGCAACTTTAGTTCTGTATTCAAGAATAATTAATTTTCATGCTTATAGAACAAGTCATCCTTGATTTTCTACAATCTGATTCTAGACAGTTTTATTTCTTTACGCTAACCATGGTGTCACAATTCCAATAGTTCTGTGTTTAATAAATTTTGGAAATATAATTTATAAAAGTATACTTTAAATATAATTTATATAACATCAATAAGCTTTCAGGTAACAAAAGTTGTTGTGTTTAATGTGATAATAGTGACCTAAGCATGTAGCTTAGACTT
Organism: Dicrostonyx torquatus; assembly: GCA_028555095.1. Taxonomy (NCBI): domain Eukaryota; kingdom Metazoa; phylum Chordata; class Mammalia; order Rodentia; family Cricetidae; genus Dicrostonyx; species Dicrostonyx torquatus. Next base: position 5,822,499 of record JAQHUG010000070.1, on the reverse strand, counting down.
CAAGGTTATGATATATTGGACATTATTAATGAACAATATTAATAAGTTAAAAATCAATCCAAGCCAACTTCCCCAAACATTAACTTGTTAAATAACATCCTATCAACTATTTTGTAAGAAATGATACTATAATTACAACTTCTGTCTAAGTTAAATGCTATTTGACATGGTTTACAGTTTACATTTCAAGTAACTTGCAAATGGGTGATTTTATTCATTATACTTGTATCCATATTGGTTAAAATGTGCAGTTAAACTCATACTGATATCCAAACGCCAATACATGCAAAAAATCTATACTTAGTATTTTTTAAAAGTATTACTTTATCATTTTCCAAATAAATATCACAAGTAGGAGTCTTGGTATACACTTGTTGACAGCCTCACATGGAAAGTAGAGGCAGGAAGCTTGTGAGCCTAAGGTCAGCCTTGACTACAAACCACGAGGCTAGCCTGGAGCACAAGTGAATGCTGTGTCAAAATAAAAGTAACAATAAGGTTAGAATAGTTTGATGGGTAAATATAATTTCTATCAAGAAACAGACACACACCTTGCATAGTGCTAGGTCTTTCTTTTCTTTAATTTTTAAGTTACGTGCATTGATGTTTTGAAATGGGTATCAGATCCCCTAGAACTGGAATTACAGACAGTTTGAGCTGCCATGTGGGTCCTGGGAACTGAACTCAGGTACTATGGAAGAGCATTCAGTACTCTTAATCCCTGAGCCATCTCTCTAGTCTGCTAGGTCTTTTTGACCATTCAAATTGAGCAAGAACAAGCAAAAACATTTATGAATACCCACATAACAATTAAAAGATTTAGAAATACTTTCCATAGTGTGCAGGTTTATATCACTGTGAAAGATAATAGGAAGGGTTCTGATTGGAAACATGAGAAAAGTAATAGGCATCGTGACAGAAAACATGTGTGATTGAGGAAGATGCATTTCTGTACAGCATTGCCTTTAGAAAAAGCATGTAGGTGCCTTTGGTCCCTAGAACATGTTTATCTAATTTAACCAGATGTGGTTTCATCCTTCTAATAGGTGTTACAAAATTTATGTAATGTCGTAGCCAGAAAAGACTGTCTTAGCAATGTTCAACCAGCAATACCTTTATTTTTAGTTGTTTTTACTATGTCAGAAAGCTATCACTGTGTGGAAGCATGGCGTAAGAAGTGACAATTACCTATATATTTTCTTAAAAGGTAATTCTAAAGGAATAAAATGAAAAATTCATGGTTCTAGGAACCCTAATTATAACAGTCCTCAAGGCTCTTAATGATATATCTGAACAATGTGAGACATTTTTTTATCTTACTTCATGGCTGTAGCCACAATGGACGTATCTATAACTACAAAGATTTAAAGGGACCTTTCTTTGTGTGTGTGTGTGTGTGTGTGTGTGTGTGTGTGTGTGTGTGTGTGTTGAGTTGGGGTTGAACTCAGTTCTAAGTATTACAGTTAAGGTGGACTTGGGAGGACAGATTACCAACTAACCATACTCATTCTGACAGAGGAAGTCAAGTAATTTTGCATGTGTGGAAAGAACAGAAATAGAAAGAGGAATTGGATAATTCTGGATCTGAATTCAAGTTCATGAATTCATTCATTGGATTAATAAATAATTTTGGGAGCCTCCTTTTCTTCTGGAAAATGGAAATTCTTCAAGTTTTTCTGGAGGTTGAGTTGAATACAAAATAGAAATTGCTTCTAGAAATTTATAGATTGAGAAATCTCCTTCCCAGATTTTGCCTACCCTGCCAGATTCTGAGACAAGCATCGTGTGCAGAGCTAAGCTATCTCATGAGATGTGTGTAGACTAGCAGATATCCCTCTTGCTTGTTTGTATGTGTCTCAATATAAACCCTTATATTCTCATACTCTCCTTCGTATATGATTAACAGGACTGTTTGTATCCATTGATGAATCTGGAACGAATAGCTGACTTATGGGAGCAGTTGCTACATTTCTCTTTTCCCAGTGCCCTGAAATTTGATTCACCCTCAGCCTGAAGCACTGTGCAACCTTATCTCCACTGCCTCTTCTCTGAGCATATACCAATATACTTACCCTCTTTATTTCCTCTTCCTATAGAAGACAGAAAATGTCAACCTGACATTTGGCTTGCTTGCATATAATCATGTCAGCTGCTGTTACTGCAATAGTGCCACCAAGAACAGAGCTGTCTCCATAAACAGTTACTGACCCACAAGTGACAGGCTTCTTGTGGGGTTTAATCAGGTAAAGAGATGCCTCAGCAGTTAAGAATACTTCCTGCTCTTCCAAAGACCCTAGTTCAATTCCCAGCACCCACATGGTAGCTCACAGCCATCTGTAATGATATCTGGTACCCTATTGAGTAAGAGTCCTGGTCAGTCATCCTCATCAACTTAGACCATGAAACCCAATGTGGACAAGTTCAACAGAACTGCCATATATGGGCTGCCTATGCATGATTCAGCATTGCAGGGTGCAGATTTTATTTTTATAGCATAAGTGCTTTAATCCTGCTCCATTTTGCTCTCCACACATTAACTGACTAAAAGACATCTGAGTACATGTTTATTTAACAATATTCTCTATGTCCAAAAGACAGCTTAAGCTTGTTAGAATGCAACTGTTCTGGGACCCTGATCTCCAACTTCTGGATTCCAGAACTACGAAGTAACAACCATTTTTTGTTTTAACTATTCATTTGAATAAGCTTGAGTACACTGAGCTACATTCTCTATGATGCAGTAAACATTTTTCGTTATTTTTGGCATGTAAATACATATGTACGTGCATATTTTTACATGCACATATAATGTATTCTTATTACTTTCATAGTCCATTACCCTGTCTTTTTCTCCTCCTTTATCTCTACCCCTACTTCTTCACAACTAGTTTCCTGTTGCCTAAGCCACTACAAGAAATGATGACGCATCCTCCAGTATCAATTGTCAGTAGCTCTTCCAGTAGAGAACTGGACCTTAAAATATCCAAGGTTTCCCAAATTATAATACAAGATAAAATAGAGCAAAACAGCATATGCCCTATGTACCATCCCACATTCCCTTTCAACCTATATTTGAATTTCAAATTGAAAAGTGAGTATCATGTGTTACAACAGAGAAATTCACTCAGATTTTTTACGAAAACTTTCTTTTAAAAAGGAAAAGAAGGAGGGGAGCTGGAGAGATGACTAAGGAGTTAAAAGCACTTGCTATTCTTCCAAAGGACTTTGATTCAATCCCTAGAACCTGTTTGATGGCTCACAACTATCTGTAATTCCAGTTTCATGGGACCAAGTGCCTATACTCACACAGACATACACACATACACAGAAATAAAATTATTAATAAATAAATAGTCTAAACATTAAAATTAACCTAAAAATTAAGAAATTTTTAGGTTTAGCATCCTTCCTTTAAACATTATAATACTGATGAATTTAAATAGAGTTAATATCTAAAAATAACATGAGTTGATGAAACATTAGATAATTAATTTTCTCTATTTTTGTAGAGGATAAGTGAAGTTTTATGCTGCCATCAACATATCTGAACGTTGACACGTAGGCAAGTTCACTTGGACCTGGTCTCTATAACAAGCAAGAAAATGAATAAATTGGGAATGATTTTTTTTTTTAGAAATACCTACATGAAGACTATTTACATCATTTATATCCCCCTCTGTTTTTTCTAACTCTCTAACAATACACATATATGTTATATACATACATATATATATATATATATATATATATATAACATGTATGTAGACATCCTGGTCTTCTGGCTTTTACAATCTCTCTATCCCCTCTTCTGCAATGTTCTCTGAGCCTTAAGTATAGAGACTGCAGTGTTGTTGCATATATTGTTCAGGGATGGGTTCTACATGTCAATTATTCTCTGCAACTTATCCCAGTTGCAGATCTCTGTAATATTCTCCACTTGTTGAAAAAATTGAAAATTTTTTCCTCAGGAGTGAGAACTACCCATCTATCTGGGGAGGGGCTGGGGGAGTAAGTATATAGAAGTTGTAGTGGTTTGTGGAAATGACCACAGTAGGTTTTTCTCTAGGGCCAATGACCTACCTGGCCCTAGTTATTTAACAGATATCAGTACTGAACATGAACTCTTTTCTATTAACTGAGCTTTAGGTCTGATTAGAAAGCTGCATCAAGAAAAAGTGTCACAGTGCCAACAAGGCAAAAGTGTCACTATTACATCACTGAGAAAACCAACATAACTCATTGTTTTAATTTGTACACTCCACAGGTGCGTAGAAATGTTTATTGCTTTTCTCCACTGAAAACATGCACAGCATCTTCCAAAATTACACAAGCTAGTCCTCATAGAAGAGACTTCTATATCAGGTCAAGGTCATCGTCAAGGCTCTAAATTTCTTACTCAGTAAATGGGGAAAGGCACATACATTTATAATTATAACAAATTTTTACCAGACCATTGTGCCACATACTTTTAATCCCAGTACTTGAGAGGCAGAGGCAGGCAGATCTCTGTGAGATCAAGGCCAGCCTGGTCTATAAAAGCTAATTCCAAGACAGCTAGGGCTAACTACACAAAGAAACCCTGTCTTTACACACAGACAGGCAAACAGGCAGATAGATGATAGATAGATAGATAGATAGATAGATAGATAGATAGATAGATGGATGGATGGATGGATGGATGGATGGATGGATGGATGGATGGATGGATGGATGGATAGATAGATAGATAGATAGATAGATAGATAGATAGATAGATAGATAGATAGAGATATTCAGGTGATGAGAATGTGACTTGCTAGGAAACCAGACAGGGAAGCAGGGAAGTCCTTTCTAGAAGAATAATTTTGGCAGCTGTCAGGCCATTCACAAAATCCAAAGTACTCTTTAAGGACTATACTATATCCACTGTAGTCAGAAGATGGTGGAACAATGTGTCAATAAACCCAGCAAACTGTCGAGTAGTATCCAAGTGGGGGAATAAAGAGGCAATGAAAACCACCCTGGAAAGTTCCACTGATACCATTAACCGGGTAGCTGAGGCACCATGTGTTACTGTATACTCTACATCAGGGACAAGGCAGGAGCCTATCAAGATGAGAGTAAGAACACATGCTTATCATGATCCCTAGCACTAATCTCAGAATACTGATAATGATTAACAACAACAAGAATGTGGATGAGAACAATGAACTATGATGTAAACATGACTCAAAGGGTAAGCTTTATTTTATGCATGTCACTAAAATAATAATTCTTCATCTTTCTTTAATAAAACAGATAACATTGGAATTCTCCTTATTCTGCTTTGTATTGTGTAATTGATTAAATGAATTCATTTGACTTATATCATTTCATTTACTACACACTCTTATTTTATTCTAAAAGTTTAAAATTTTACTGAAAAACATCATAACCATTGAATATTACCACTGTGGCATTAATTTAACAAAATGTGTTAACACAAAAATTTTTACACCATCTGCTGTCTTTGGTTTCATTCAATATTCTTTGTTAAGTGTAAGTTTGTTAGGGTACTTTTACATTCTTCAGCAGACTTTGGAGGAATTAGTGTTGGCTGTTTTCTTAGAAGTCGACTTATGATTTTGATGTCAACAATTTAGTTCCTCACTCATAATTAATGAACAAGAAAAAGCCTTATCCATTTTTTTGTGAGACCTGGGACTTTTATTCTTACTCTTTTAAGAATCAACCTTGCTCATTTTGTTGTTGGAGTTGCTAACCACCCCATGTGAGTCCCAAGATCTACAGCCTTCCTGGCCATCATGAATGGAGATCTCTGTAAAAAAGCATTAGAGATCTACCATTTTAGTTTCAACCACATGATTATTTAATTTCTTATTTGTTGGCATAAAATAAAATGAAATATAATACAACATTTCTTATGCTCTTATTAACTAAAATTTTGTTGAGAATTTTTAATTCTTCCTATAGCAATCACTTCTTTCAGGGAGACCACTAGGGTAGTTAATAACACACAGTGTTATCTTAACATTTTCTCAATCCATAAGGATGCATATGAAATGCTTCAGATGAACACATCACTAAGCATTATGAACATTCAAAACCGCAGCTAAATCCTCAAAATGATAGCATTAACGTAATGAAATACCATAGTGCTCCTTCAGCTTTTCCTCTTGACAATTAGAATTACAATATAATAAATTATAACAACTAATTCTTTTTAAAATTACATGTGATGATCATTTACTTAATGCAACAAATTTTAGAATTCATTTGGACCCTGAGGAAAAGAGTGATGTGAATACAAGCCAAGTCTGGGATACAGGATTCAGTCCCACTCAAAAATCTCTGAAGTTCTGCTTTGTTTGAAATGTAATAAGAAGCTAACAAACACTGAAAGAGTGACATGAGAGAAAGCTGGCTGAAAAAGACATTAATTTCAGGGACTCTCAGAGGTGGTGATTCTATGTGACTTCCAGGGACTGCAATTTTTTCAGCCTTTATGGCTTAAAGTCTCTTTGCTCTTTATACCTATCTACAGATGTGATTGCAATGGATTATCTATGCTTTCTCTCATTTCTGTCATCTAAACATTTGATAATTTTGATTAAGGTTCTATCTAAATGAATGCTTATTCCAAACAACGCAACGTGGTTTAGTGGTTCCATTAAAGCTTACTTGTTTTTCCATCTTTGATTTAAATAAGGAGACAGTTTCAAAATAGTCATCAAAGTGGGGAGTGATAGGCTGGAAGCATGAAAGCTTGTATTTTCGGGTCTCTGCACAGGAGAGAGAAGTAGCTGCTCACCTCCACACTAAGCCAAATTAAAGGGCTTTAAGAGAGTCACTCAAAAAGATGAGTGGTGCTTCAAGTATAGACTGACAAGGGTATGACTAAATTGAAGAATGTTTCATAGATGCGTAATTTTGGATCTTCCTCTCCTAGCAGATAGCTGCTCTCTTTGCGACCAACCAAATACCAATTATGGAGACAGATATGTATGAGAGAATCATGGTGACAAAAATAACAAAGAATGTCACCTGGCTAAACAAATGAAACTTTAAGGACTTCTCAGAGATGTTAAAAGGACAACACAGTGGTACAGGTGCCTGGGTGAGGGAGAAGGCCGGGGGGTGTTGCTAGCACAGGTGAAAAACTTCAACAGGTTACATTTCTCAGATTTCTCATTCTACAAATATGACATGGGGAGTCATGATAAAGCACTCTGAACCCACAATTCAATGAGAATGTCTAGGTTTGTATAAAGAGGATATCATGAGTGTTTTCAATAAAGAATTGCTAATTGTACCATTATCTCAAAGAGTTTTTTAAATCTACTCTAACCCAGTTTTCCATTCTCAAATATGGTGGAGCAAACACAAGGGCTTTCAGTGGAGGCAAGAGTAACTGAAGGAAAAAATTAATTAGTGATCATGTTCTTTTCAGTATTGAAAAATCTCGATTTTTTTCAGTCTTGAAAATCCTGGATTCACAGATTGGCCTGAAGAAATCAAATGAGGAGCTGAAGTTATGAGCAACAGAAAAGACAGCAGAGTGTCTGCAGACATGACTCAGTGTTTGAGAGTATAGAGTGCTCCTGCAGAGGACTGAGGTTTAATTCCTAGCACTTTTTCAGTTTGATTACCACTTCCTGTAACTAAAGCAAGGATTAGATGCCTTTATGAACATCACCACCACCAGCCCTTCCCTACCCACACTCATAAATCATACAAGTGAGGTCATAAATATAAAGGAGAGTGAGAAGGGATATATGGGAGTGTTTGGAGGGAGGAAAGGGAAGAAAAATAATGTAGTTATGTTATAGTTTTAAACTAAAGATATATAAAAGTTCAATCCTGTAAGCTTAGCACTGTTCAGTTAAAATATGATTCTAGTAAATATTTAATATAACTTAAAATTTGGGCTGGAATTTTATCTGAAAATCATGCAAGTGATTTACCTACAAGAGCAGTCTGAAAGCACTTGCAAAGAAAACACTGAAAGTCTTTAACACATCTGTCAAGAAAATTCATTATAATATAACAATCTGAACAGTCTCACTCATTCTTTACATGTGGGCACAAGAATCTGCATTGTGTATGTATGTTTGTTTGTGTGCATGATGAGGTATTCTCCACTGTATGCTGTGAATAGCACTGGTGAATAAAGAAACTGCCTTGGCCTGTTGATAGGGCAGAACTTAGGTAGGCGGGGAAAACTAAATTGAATGCTGGTGGAAGGGAGAAGCCATGTAGCCCTGCCCAAGACAGATGCCAGAACTTTTCCCAGTAGGCCACAGTCACATGGCAATACACAGATTAATGGATGGGTTAAATTAATATGTAAGAGTTAATCAATAAGAAGCTAGAGCTAATGGGCCAAGCAGTATTTTAAATAATATGATTTCATGTGATTATTTCAGGGCTGAGCAGTCGGGAACCAACAAGCAGCCTCTTTACAACATATGGGTGCATATGTGTGTGTACAAATATGCACACCCATATGCATACATGTGAGAGTGAAGACAATAGAGCAAAGGGAAGTGTCTCCCTCTAACACATATTGCCTTCTGTTTTAAGGTAAGGTTTCTAATTGAACCTGGATTACACTGTTTCAGCTAGGCTTGCTGGCCTGCAAGTCCCATGGATTCTACTGCCTCCAACTCCAGCCTTGCCCCAGTTTGGGAGTTACAGAAGAGTACCTCTTGGTATTTGGATCTTATATGGGTTGTGGAGATTAGAACTTAGGTTACAATGCTTAAACAGCAAGTACTTTATCAAATGATCGATTTTCCCAGTCAAAGGATAGGTATTTTTATTGGAAATAGAATTCTAATACATTTTCTAATTGTAGTTCCTCTCCAGTACATTTTCCCTACTTCCCTACTACCTAAATCTACACTCATCCATTCTTTCTCTCTTTCACCAGGATATAAACAGATATCTAAATGATGACGGTGATGATGATAATGATGGTGGTGGTAATAATGATGGTAATGATGATGTCAACCACAGGAACAAGTAGGTGATCTTCATACTTTCATTCTTCCTCCTCTCCTCCAAATCCAATGCTTCATTCTTATACCAAGATCTATAGAAGACTATCTGCAGTGACCTCTCCTTCCTCTGTGTCCCCATTACCAGGTGACTAAGCAGATCCTGGTGACATACCCTGTTTTCCTTCCTCTAGTGAGTCCCCTAACCCCACTCCTTTCTAGCTCACCTCCATTACTAAGTGTCAGCTCCCAATACCAAGAAATACATTCTATCCAGAACCTCCAGTGATGACACATGACAGCATCTCAGAGTCATTCCCTACTTAACAACTCAGAGGTACCACATTCTCTTAAGAATCAGAGAGGGCAATAGAAACGAAAAAAGAGAGCATCTACACCACAAAGACAAAGCCAGATATCACTACATAGAATCACCTCAAACACAGATTCTATAAATCAGCATAAAAACACAATAACAGGCAAGAAAATATGTCTCCAGTAAATCCTAGCAACCCTACTTCAGTGTGCTCTGAGAAATGCAGTATAGCTGAAGTACAGACACGAACTTCAAATAGCCTTTATGAATATGCTCAAGGTCCTTAAAGAGGAAATGAATAAATCCTTTAAAGATATCTATGAAAACACAAAGAATGAAGCAATGTAAAGTAAGTAATTCCAGACATACAAGTGGAAATAGACTCAATAAAGTAAACTCAAACTGATGGAAAACTGGAAATGAAAAATTTAGGAAGTCAAAAAGGAAACTCAGACAAAAGCCCCATCAACAGAATCTGTGAGATGTCAGAGAGAAAGCTCAGTCACTGAAGACAAGATAGAAGAAAAGGATACCTCAGTCAAAAAAGAAAAAGCTAAACCTAAAAATATCTAGGCACAGAATATCCAAGAAATCTGGGACATTTTGAAAAGAGCCAATCTCAGAATAAGAGGAACAGAGGAAGGAGAGGAAACCTAGGTCTAAAGCCAAAAAATATTTTCAAAAAATACATTGTAGAAAAATTCCCCACCCTAAAGAAGGAAATGCCTGTCAAGATACAAGAGGTATACAAAACACCAAACAGACTGGACCGAAAAGAAATTACCCTCAGCATGTAATCATCAAAACAGAAACAAAACAAAAACTTTCAAGGGGGAAAACATTAAATAACACATAAAGGCAGACCTGTTAGAATAACTCCTGACTTCTCTCTTTTATTCTGTTTCAAACATGGTTCTTTATTGAATCTTTGGGAATTTTACATCATGCATCTCAACCCC
>JAQHUG010000070.1:5759068-5769220 GCA_028555095.1 Dicrostonyx torquatus | reverse complement strand
AGGCCCCACGTTGGCGGGCGCCAAGTGTGACAGCTTTATTTAAGACACACAAGTTTAATAAAGGCCAAAATACACACAGATTAATATACCAGAGAGAGCTCCTCCGAAGAAGCAGGCAGGTCGGTGATCCGCGCAGAGAGAGCTCTTTCCACGTGGGCCTACCATTTTATACCTCTCTTGGGACCTGGTGGTCCAGCCCCATTAATTAATTAAGGGGCAGAATAATTAGCTAATGGCAGGGCGTGGCTATAAGCCGAAGTGGTCAAGACCACACCCCTTCAAAAGCCAGTTCAGACACCCTCTCCACTATTACTAGGCGTCTTAGCTAGGGTCATCTTTTATGGATTCTTGGGAATTTCCCAAGCACCAAGTTTCTTCCTAACCCCATAATGGATCCTCATTAACATTAAGAGCATTTTCTCTGCTTAATGAGAAAAAGAAAAAGACATGCCAGAAACTTGGAAATTTTCCTGATAGCACTGATCTAATACAAAGTTTGTGACCAAAATGCCCATGGGACCCTTTAAAGGTAACAACAGGAAATGAACAGTTTAACTAAAATGCAAGCAAAGGAAGTATTTGAAAAAGGAGTTCACCAATGAACAATTGCTTTTAAAGAATAGTTTGGGAAAATATGCATACCATATCATTAGAAAACTGCAAATTAAGCCAACAATGAGATATCACTAAACATATATTAGAATAAGTAAAATCCCCAAAAGTGGTAGCATAAAGTTCTGACAAGGATGTGGAGCAGTAGAAACTTTTCCTCATTATTAGTGAAAATACAAACTTATGTGTCCTCTTTGAGGAACATTTGTTTTACTAATTTATAAAACAGCTCTTTCTTTATGATTCAGCAACCATGGTTTATTCAACCAAGGGTTTATCCAAATGACTTGAGAAAAAGTATGGCTTCTAGATGTTTTCAAAACTTGGAAATATGCAAGATTTCCCTCAAAGGTGATAATAATAGATAAATAGCTCATCCATACAATGGAAGGTAGATTGAGCAACATGAAATGACCTATTGAGCTTTTTTGAGGAAATGGAAGCATCATAATACATAGGAGTGAAAGAAACCAGGATAAAGGGGCTGCACATTTTCTAATTTTAGAACATTCTAAAGAAAGATAGATCTGCAGACAGAAAATAGATGAATGCTTCCCAGGATTTGGAAAGGAATAAGCCAATTGTCCCGCGCAACCGTCTCGCCAGCAAGAACGACGCGGCACACAAGGATCCTTCTGCAGTAAGCTTTAATGCTTCTTGAGAGGGAGAGCATAAACTTCCAGAGCGGAGACCCAGAGGCGGGGAAACCCTTCCCTTAAATTGAGGCTTCTCCTCGCCTAGGACGTGTCAGCCCCTGGTTGGCTGCAACCCATCGCACGAGATGATGCCACGGGATAGGCGGGATGGGACGAGGTGGAAAAACCCTTTGCATATGCGCAATGCACCTGTTTATTACTTGGGAACACAGGATATGGGCGCCATCTTGTAACGGCGAATAGCGGGCGCGGCTCCCCACAGCCAATAGTGAGTATTGTATAAGCAGTGAGTTTTTAAGGCACTGAAATTATTTTATATGATCCCATAACAGTGTATCCACATCATCTTAACTTGAGAAATAATTAGAATATACCATTTTTGTGTATATATATATATAATAGAATTTGCAACATAACTAGTAAACCCAAATATAAATATAAAGGTTAGTTAATGAACATAAATCACCTGCAACAGATTGACCACACTAATGCAACAATATAATATAGGAAACTGTGACTGGATGACAGAGAGAAAAAAAGAACTCTGTCATTCATGATTTGTTTTTCAAATAAAACTAAAAATATTATCTAGAAACAAATATATTAATAAGAAAAGGTAAGGTACTATGAGACCTTATCTAGGTAAAGGCATTTTGGTGGTTTAAAGAAAATGTCCCCCACTATTAAGAGATGTGGCCCTGTTGGAGGAAGTGTCTCACTGTGGGGAAAAACTTTGAAGTCTCTTTCCTCAATTTTCCCTCAATGTAACAGTCAGTCAACATTAAGATGTAGGACTTTCAGCTTCAGCACTGTATCGGCCTGCATGCTGCCAAGCTTCCCATCCTGATCATAATGGACCCTCTGCAACTGTAAGCAAGCCACCTCAATTCAATGCATTTGTTTATTAGTTGCCATGGCCATGTTATCTCTTCACAGCAATAAAACAACCCTAAGAGACATAATAGGTAATTAGCTAAAAGTGCAAAGATTATCAGTATGCAAGAGAATATACCAATACCTCATCACAATGGAAATAACAACCTAAGGGAAAATGAAAGATTTTTCTTACAAATTGACAAATGTTTGGAAAGAACTCATTCTTTGCTAAGAAAACTATTTTTAAAAGGCAGCAATTTTGGAAAACAATTTTGATATGTAAAAATAATTAAACAAAACAACAAAAAAGATAACTTATCTGCTTCTTAAATGCTAAAAATGGAATACTCTAGTGTCTGAGCAGGCTTATTTCTAGTCTTCTAACTAAAAACTCAAATTCTGCAAAAATTGTTCACCAAAGTTTCATCAGAATTAGTCATAGACTATCCAAACCAGAAACAACCATAACTCAATGATTGGATCGACAAAATGTAGAATCTCGGTTCAGTTCAATGTTAGCCAACTGTCAACAATGACACACCATGTACACTCCATTTTATACTATATATGAAAAGTAGGGTTTTAAATGTGTCATAATGTTACCCTCACAAGAAAATCTAGAAATCTACACCTGAGGAGTTAGTTGTCAAATTGTGAATTGTTTGAGATTTTTCTGTGAGAAATGAAAATGTCTAAATTTAATCATGAACATGGTTACATCCTTCTGTAACAACATTAAAAAAATTAGTAGATGGCCCTTTCCCTGAGTCTGAGTTTAGGGCATTAAAGTCAGAAGAGTATCATTCCTTAGCAGCATTGGCAGTAGATTAAGAAAGTTGATGGAGAAAATAAAAGGCTAATTCAGACCGCCAGAGACTCTGGGTTCCAAGTGTCATAGAGGTTAGCAACTGAATGGGATTTTATATACCTACATACATATACACACACAGACACACACACATATGTAACAATTGCTGATACAGAAATGTCATATATGTTATGATTTTTATATTTTATGTCATATAAAACATACATGAATTATATGACATATAATATGTGTCTTCATTTGTGTTTCTATTGCTGTGATGAAATACCATAACCACAGCAACTCTTATAAAAGAAAACATTTAATTGGGGCTATCTTATAGTTTCAGTTTAGTCCATTATCATCATGGCAGGACATTGCTGCGTGCAGGCAGTCATGGTGTTGGAGATGGAGCTGAGAGTTCCATATCTCAATCCACAGGCAACTGGAAGTGAACTGTCTCACTGGGAATGACTTGAGCATAGGTGACTTCAAAGTCCTTCTCCACAGTGACACACCTCTGCTCACAAAGACATGCCTACTCCAACAAAGCCATACCTCTTAATAGTGCCACTCCCTATAGGGTCTGCTTTCTTTCAAATAATCATAATATATATCACTGTTCATAACTGTTTATAAAGACATGTCAGTTAGTTCCTAACTGAACACTGTGACTGACTGAATAAGAATACCCTAGGAAAACATTGAAAACTGGTATATTCAGTATCCCTAAACATTTTTTTTTATGGGAGTCAACAGCTGAATCAACAACAGAACAATTAAGTCCTTCAGCCTTTATTTAAGACATCTGTAGTATAAAATATAAACTAATATATGTGCATTTACCAGCGGTCTCTCGAGGAAACAGAAGTGACAAAATAAATATGTATTAAAAGGGAATTTAGTAAAGTGGTTTTCAAGCTGCGCCCTGACTAGTCCCATAATAACTGTCTCCTGACATAAAGATTAAGAATCTGGTGGCTTTTCTGTCCACAAGGCTGGATATCTCTGCTGGTCTTGCATCTGTGTTGGAGTCTCAAAGAAGCAGGTTCTGCTCCCAGTGAAGAATTGTCTCAGCAGCATGACAAATGAACTCAACAGCAAGAGTGAAGGCAAGCAGGCAAGAACAACAGCTCCATATGCTCCTGTCACCAGAAAGCGTGGCCTAGGTTTAGGATAGATCATTGGACCTCAGGTGATTTAGGGTAGATCTTCTAACACTAACCATCCTATCAAGAAAAATCTCTCATAAGTGTGCCCAGGTTCTTAGATTATAGTTGATTCCATATGTAGTCAAGCATACAACCAAGATTAGCCATTGTAGTGCATATAATTAACTCACAGCAAGGCAGCAGTTTTGGTTGAACATAAAAGTGTAATATATAGATAATATAATAAAAGAAAAAGTCGTTCCTGGAAGTACTTTCATGGTGCTAAAATCTAAATGCAAATAATATTTTATTGAAGATTTCTAGCTGTTTTATTCAATGATACAAGTTTTAAATTTTTAGATAAATTCTCCAAGTATGCTAGCAATTTGCCAATACTTCATAATTGGCACCAATGAAATTTAAAATGTATTTTAAAGAATTCAAATTAAATGTAAATTTATTTAATGGAACTACCACTTCCCAAAGTATTTCAATTTTTTATAGAAAATAGATTCTTCTTTCATACAAGACATCCCAGCCACAATTTCCCCCCTCTTCATTCCACCCTTCCCCCTGCCCTGCACACATCCAGTCTCCTTCTGATTCTTCTTCAAAAGAGTGCAAGTCTCCTAGAGATGACAGCCAAACACGACAAAACAAGATGCAATAACATAGGTCAAAAGCCCTCGTTTGCTCCACAAGGCCATCCAATAGGAGGAAAAGAGTCTCACAAGCAGACAAAATAGATACACACTTGCTCCAACTGTTAGGGGACCCACAAACACATTGGCTAACAGCTATAAGAACCACTCACCTACTTTAGACCTATGCAGGCCCCATGCTGCCATTTCAGTCTCTGTGAGCACAACGGAGTCTTGCATAGCTGGTTCTGAGTCATATCCTCCTTGTGCCCTCCATCTCCTCTGACTCCTACAGTATTTCCTACCAGACTTCCACTAGGTTGGTTCCTTAGCTCACTGGGGAGCGATCTGAGGGAGACCTTCAGTTTAGACTCTCTGCGAACAATGCCTGGCTGGGGGTCTCTGTACCAGCTCCCATCTGCTGCCAGTGAAGCCTCTTTAAATATCTGCACCCCTTTCTTGTCAGACAAATACTTTATAAGTTTAATTATTTAACATAGCTTCATGAAAATATGACAATTAGTTTCTTTGGTGTGTTGAATTTGACCATTGCATTGGCATCTGATACATAAAAAACATTAAATAAACAGACTTCTTCAATTCATCTTTTAATATTTTCATCATTTTTAGATGCCAACTGAAATTCTCTTGCTAATTATATTCCTTCTTTTTTGCCAGATACAATTTATACATTTGTTCTGGTTTTTGCTTTTCTCGTTCAGTTTTGGGGTAGTTTGCTAAAATAAAAGCTTTCCCAGATTTTCTTCTGCTAAATGACAGTATCTTAAATTTTCATTTTTATTTTCTTATTTTTGCAGATAGAAATTTCCATTTTGTTTTATCATTTCTAGTTAACTATTATTGAAAAGTGTAATGGTATGCATGTGCTGCTGTACTGTGGAAAGGAGACCAAACCTTTTACTGAAAGAGTGAATCAAGTAGATAAAACAAGAAAAGAAATACAAAATTACTGACTGTGTCTGACTGATAGGCAAAGACTCTTGACGTTGAGTCTGGGGATCTGAATTTGGTCTCCAGAGCATGACGTGGAAGGCCAGAATGACTCCAGACAAACTGTCCTCTGATGTCCACACAAGAATCATAGCACTCACGTACCTACACACATACACAAAATAAAAATTTAACTTCAAAAATATACCATATATGTGTGTTGTGTATATATATATATATATATACATATATATAGCCTCCAAGTACCTGCCTTAAGAAAGAGTTATGTTTTACTGAGTAGTTTTCTATTTATAACAATATATCTTTACAATGAAGTAATATTTTCCTCAATTCTCTTCAATATGTGGTACGTTTATTACAATCCTGATTTTATCATTATCACTATAATTGTTATTATTATACAGCAAAGTACATACAAAAAGAAATAACTCTTCAATGAGCCTGACAAACCTCTGCAGAGCTCCAGTGACTGCATCTTATTATCAGTCTCAACCATTTTCGCTGACCCTGTTCTTTGCATCCCACTACTGGCTAAGTGTAAAGACAATTTTAGATTTCATATCATTCATCAGTATATACAATATTGTGGCTATGTAAAAACAGGGAGAACTCTATTCAGCTTCCAAGTTACCCTAGGTGCCTTATGTTTCTAACTTTTATTTCAATCAGAATCAAAGGAGTACCTTATATTTGCAATTGATTTCTATCTTCCTGTCAGTATTTTATTAAGCATGTTGTATTTCTGAAGTTTGAAATCTTTTTTAATTTGAAGAGTCTATAAACTTGCTTGAGTACATATGTGGCACCGGCTATAATTGAAGAAAACTGAGATATCAAGAGTTTAGTTTCTGCAAGGAGTCTTTCTACTTCACTGGTCTGTAGATGAGAGCTTGAACTAAGAGGCAGCACTTGTATTAATCAATCACTCTCTGAGACACTGAAGCTGTCATCCTGACTGTATTCACCCAAAAGTACATCCTAAAGAGATGAGAGTGAGTGACTCCGTGCCCCAGGCATTCCTGAACCATATATTGTTTAAGCATCACAGCTTGTCATTCCAGAAGAAGTTATTCTATGTAGATGAGCACATTTATTCAATCTGATGTAATAAAGTTACATAATGTTTTAGAAGGAATGGAAATCTAGTACAATCTAGCATCAATGACTGGAAAGAAATCTTAAAATGTCAAGGACGTTAAATGATAATTAGCAGATTAAATACCAACAAGTACATTTAATAACACTGATATTTTGCGTTTGGACCATAGCCAAGAGCATCCATAAGTGCACTCACTAGGGGATTTCGCCAATCTGATTTTGAGTGGAAACTTTGCTTATTCATGTATATTTTAATTATTCAAAAGTAACCTCCAGAACATAAGGTGTTTTAGGGAGCATTAAAGAGCGGCACTGCATATATTTTGCTGGAAATAGAAAAGTATTTGAAAGTAGGTAGCTTGTACTTTTTAGCTTATGCCTTAAAGTTTCTTAAATTCATTTTTGTTAACCTACTCAAAATTTTAGTTTTATGAAATCATATCCAATATTTTATAAAACATAAATAATAATTGAATCTATCAATAATTCATCAAGCGAGTAAAGCCAGGTAGTGGTCTAAGGATAGACTGAGAGGAAAGATTAAAACAAAAATCCTTGCTTTCTGTGATCCTACTATGCCAGATAGTTTTATTTCAACTTTATGCATGGTAAAGTCATTTGAAAGAAGGGAACCTTAATTAAGAAAATGCCTCCATTAGATGTAGGCAATCTTAAAGGTCATTTTCATAATTAGTGATTGATGGGAGAGGCTTAAGTTCATTGTGGGTGGTGATATCTTTTGCATGGTGATCCTGGGTTTTATTAAAAATTAGTCCGAGAAAGCTACGGGGAGCAATCCAGTAAGCAGCATTGCTCCATGGCTTCTGTCTCAGTTCCTGCCTCCAGGTTCCTGCGCTGTGTGAGTTTTTGCCCAGTACTTTTAATAATGAACTGTTATACAAAACTCTGAGAAAAATAAACTCTTTTCTCCCCAATTTGCTTTTGATCATAGTGTTTCATCACAGCAACAGATATCTTAACTAAGAAACCTAGTAAAAAGAGAAAGATCGAAGAGATTCTGCTTATATTTATAGAAAAATAATATGTGCATTATTTAGTATCTGTCATGTTCCAGACATTGTGATAAGCTTTAGTCATAAAAAGACAAATTGGAAACATTCTTCCAACCAAAATCACATGGGAAACTGTGCTATTTGGATTTTATCAATTTGACAAAATCTGAAAAGACAGAATCTCAATTGAGAAAATGGCATCCAACACATTGGCCAGTAGGCAAGTCTGTGGAGAATTTTTTTAGTGAATGATGTAGGGGGTGCCAGATCACTATCACCTTGGCCAGATGGTTCTGGATATATAAAATGAGTAAGCCAGGAGTAGAAAGTCATGTGGTAGTATTCTTCTGTTTCTCTACTTTAGTTTCTATTTTCAGGTTTCTGCCTTAACTTTCCTTGACTACAACCTTGTAAGTTAAATAAGCCTTCTTGTTCATAAGCTGCTTTGGGTCATGCTATTTATCATAATAATATATGCCAAATTAGAACAAAAGCTAATAGAACAGTCAATACAAGGAGCAGAATACAGAAAATAGAGTTGATAGTGGAGATGCCACATGTGGAACTAATGCAACGTTGGCTGGGTGAGATTATTTTTTAGAAGATAATAAAACAAAAGAGCTAGATAAAACATATATGTATATTAGCATTTTACATATCTTTTGGATGGCAAATTCATAGACAAATAATAGGTTAGATAAAGTAAAGTTAGCTTTTAGTTTGCTATGGAATCTGAAACCTACTAAGAGTTCCAAGTTTAGATTGCTGAGTGTGGAAGTTGAAACATACTTTAAAAATATGGAAGTATGGGCTGGAGAGTTGGCTCAGTGGTTAAGAGCACTGCCTGCCCTTCCAAAGGTCCTGAGTTCAATTCCCAGCAACCACATGGTGGCTCACAACCATCAGTAATGAAATCTGGTGCCCTCTTCTGGCCTGCAAGCATCTATTCAGGTAGAATACTGTATACATAAATAATAAATAAATCTTTAAAATATATGAACGTTATTTTGAAAGAAAACATAAATTTCAAAAAAAAATTGTGAACCAATTCAAGTTGATGTAGCATTTGAACTAAATAGACATTGATGTGATAGTCATTTGTCAACTTGACACACCCTAGAGTGATCTGAAAAGAGGGAATGTCAGTGGAAAATGCGTCTATAAGATCCAGATGTAAGGCATTTTCTTAATCACTTATTGATGGAGTTGGACTCAGGGCATTGTGGGTGGTCCCATCCCTGTGTTAGTGATCCTGGTTTCCATAAGAAAGCTCACCGAGCAAATTACAGGAGGGATGCCAATTCAGCAAACAGCATCCTTCTGTGGCCCCTGCATCAGTTCCTAACTCCAGTTTCAATTCCTTCCCTGAATTCTTTTGATAATGAACTATGATGTAGAAATACATGTCAAATTAAACCTTTTGTCCCCAGTTGCTTTGTGGTCATGGTATTTTATCACAGCAGTAGAAATCCTAACTAAGACAATTGGGAAGATTATAAATTTATATATTATCTTACAGTTGAAAGCTCATGAAAATTAAGTTTATTCCATGTTTGATATTATTATTTCCTTTAACAAACATCTTAAAGCTTGGTGTTTGAATAATTTTAAAAATCTGTTTTACTAACTTTTTGATTCTTAGCACCTTACTTTGTTTCTCAAGAAAGGGTGTATTGATCAAGTTTCTCTAGAGTAACAGAACTTGCAGAATGAATCACTTCCTCAGAGAGAGAGGGAGATTAAGATAATGATGAAGATAGATGATGATAGATAAAGAAAGAAGAAAAGAAAGAAAGAAAAAGAAAGAAAGAAAGAAAAAAGATATATAAACAGATGAAATATAGAGAGGTTTATTGAATTCCATATATATTAAATTCTATGTATCCCATATATTAAATTCCATAGAATGACTTACAGGCTGAAGTCCAGATAATCTAATAATGGTTTTCTGTGAAGGGGAAGTCCAAGAATCTAGTACGTACTCAGCCAAAGGACTGAATGTCTCAACTGGTCTTCAGTATATGCTGGAATCCCCCCAAAAGAATTTTTGCTTGTTTGTTTGCTTGCTTGGTTATTTTTTTTTACATCCCAATCAAAGTTTCTCCTTCCTCCACCTCTGCCCAGTTCCCCTTCCCCTCTCTCCATACCCTACCCAGTTCTCTATTGTTTCTCTTCAGATATAGGCAGGCTTTCTATGGATACCAGCCAGCCATGGTATATCAAATAGCAGTGAGACTAGGTATCTTCATTTCTGTTAAGACCACATGATACACTCTGGTAGGAGGAATGGGTCCCAAGGGCTGGCAAGACTATAAAAGACAGCCCCTG
>JAQHUG010000070.1:5745319-5756801 GCA_028555095.1 Dicrostonyx torquatus | reverse complement strand
TACTACCTGATCTGTCATATTCACTGTAACAATATCTTCAATAATCAGTCCCACAGTCCAGCAACTAATGAATGAATAAAGAAATAGAAGTTACTTAAAATTGAAGGAATGTTCCTTAGCCCTATAACTTAAAGAAGCCCTGCAAACAGAATTATAGTGAGGAGCTAAATAAAACAGAGGTAACAGATAATTTATGATTTTAGTATTACATAAAAATCTAAAACAAAATTAAGCTCTAAGAAACAAAGAGTAGAGAACAGCAGCTGCTCGATGTCAGAGTAAATATGAACTGGGGAGGAGGTGGTTAAGGATAAAACTTTCTATAATAGGAGAGAAGTATTTTCCGAGCATCAAGTGCTCAATGTATGATTACAATTAGCAAGACTTTACTGTATACTTGAAATTTTGCTAAAACAGCAAGACTTAAATGTTTTCAATAGTACACAAAACAAATGAAAATGCTATTTAGGTGGTGGAAGTGTTGACCATTTTACATGTGACAATCATCTCTTACAACATAGATGGACCAAAGTCATCACATCGAAGACCTAAATTATACCATGTGATTTGCCAAACATATCTTCTTAAAGCTGGATTTTTAAAGTATTAATGGAACTTGAATATAGAAATAGTAAACCCTTATTCAAAAACTGAAGGCATTTGCATATGAATCAATAAAGTTTCAAAGGTTATCATTACCAGAGCATATCTATAATACAATACATGAAAGGACAATATAGGTAATGAAAAAACTCTTACCCATCTTTGACTATCAGCCCTCAAAGAGCATTCATTCCTGGAGAACTGCCAGGGTAGGGGGCAATAGGCAATAGCTTTTTGAATTACTAATAACCAGGCATGCATAACCTCCTATGGAGAACTGCGAGAAGGATATCTGAGAGCCATTAAAACCTGAAGAGTTACCTTAGTGGTTGTATGCTGATTTTGGATCTGCTGCATGAGACATTTAAGGAGAATAAGGGTTAACAACGCCACCACACCAATTAATGAATATGTGAGAATCCAGGAGGGATCCAATAGCTTTTTTATATTATGCCAAAAATTTCCTTTAAAGAAAATGAGGAGGCAAAGGCCATCACCTCTGCCCTTAATAAATCAGTTTGTTGTGGGGACAATGAGAGAAAGAAATGGTAATATATACAGTATCCATGCTGGGAGGGTATGTGAGTTTTTCCCTGTTGTTAAATAAATGAGTCTGCTGTAAACCTTCTACCTGACTTTGGGTGCCTGTGTTCATTGACATCACACCATTTCACCCCCTTCCCTGAGGAAGACAGTAGAACCCAGCAACAAGATGGAATCTCAGAGTTATTTTGGTTTGCATTTCTCTGAAAGCTAAGGATGTTGAGCATTTCCTTAGGGATCTTTCAGCCATTTGAGATTTGTCTGTGAGAGATCACTGTTTAGGTCTGTACCCCATTTTTTGACTGAATTATTTGTTCTTTTGATATTAAGTTTTTTGAGTTCTTTGTATATTTTGGAGATCAGTTCTCCATCCCATGTGGGATTGGTGAAGATCTTTTCCCATTCCACAGGTTACTGTTTTGTCTTGTTGACCATATTCTTTGCTTTACAGAAGCTTCTCAGTTTCAGTAGGTCTCATTTATTAATTATTACTCTCAGTGTCTGTGCTACTGGGTTTTATTTAGGAAGTGGTCTCCTGTGTCAATGTGTTCAAGTGTAGTATACTTTCCACTTTCTCTTCTATGAGTTTCAGTGTGGCTGATTATATGTTGAGGTCTATGATCCATTTGGCCTTTGAGTTTGGGGCATGGTGATAGATATGGATCTATTTTTATTCTTCTATGTTGATATGCTGATAACCAGTTATGCCAGCACTATTTGTTAAATATGCTTTCTTTCTTCCATTTTGTATTCTTAGTTTCTTTGTCAAAAATCAGGTGTTTGTAGGTGTATGGATCAAAGTCTTCAATTTGATTCCACTGGTCTTCCTGTCTGTTTTTTGCCAATACCAGGTGGTTTTCATTACTGTAACTCTAGTAGAGTTTGAAGTTAGGAATAGTGATACCTCTAGAAGTTCCTTTATTGTACACGATTGCTTTGGCTGTCCTGGGTTTTTTGTTTTTCTATACAAAGTTGAATATTGTATTTTCAAGATCTGTGGAGAATTGTATTGGGATTTTGATGGGGATTGCATTGACTATGCTGACTATTTTTGGTAAAATTGCCATTTTTATTATGTTTATTCTATCTATCCAAGAGTATGGGAGATCTTTCCATTTTTTGTTGGTCTTCTCCAATTTCTTTTTTCAAAGAACTATTTTAAAGTTCTAGTCATATAAGTCTTTTGCTTGTTTGGTTAGAGTTACCCCAAGATATTTTATGTTATTTGGGGCTACTTTTAAGGGTGATATTTCTCTGATTTCTTTTCAGCCCATTTATCATCTGTGTACATGAGGGCTACTGATTTTTTTTGAGTTGATCTTGTATCCTGCCACTTCACTGAAGGCATTTATCAGCTGTAGAAGTTCCTTGGTAGAGATTTTGGGGTCACTTATGTATACTTTCCTATTATCAGCTAATAGTGTGAGTTTGACCTTTTCTTTTCCAATTCATAACTTGATTTCCTTTTGTTGTCTTTTTGTTCTAGCTGGAACTTCATGTACTACATTGATCAGATATGGAGAGAGTGGGATCACTTTGAATTTCTCTCCATTTGGTTTGATGTTGACTGTTGCTTGCTGTTTATTGTTTTTATTATGTTTAGGTATGTTCCTTGTATCCTCTTATTCATGAGACATCCAGCCTGAGAGCTTGGGCAGCTCTACCAAACCCTGACAACATCCCAGCAGCCTTTGGCAGTACACAGGTCTCATATTGTGTCTTCTGATCAACATGACATATGAAGTCTTGTCCCTGATATCATGTAGGTGTAGGAAAAGCTGACAATCTTGTAGGCCATTCATGTATTTCTGTAAGATATCACAATAATAACAATGAAGAATATGTTATGAAGTTTTAAAAGATTAAGACTGGGACATTTTGTCTGCATCTAAAAATAATAACTGGACAATTTTATCTCAAAAACCAAAGTAGAATTAGCCACACAGAATTTTTGTAATCTGAATACTACTTGCTCATTCGTAAATGAAGTACTGGAGTAATTTTTTTCCTTCTGCTGGTTTATTTTTTATGTCAGAAGTTTTGTTGGAAAAAATCTATATGCTCATTATTATTAACAAGTGGAGCCCTGGTATCCCAGGTTTTCATTGTGTAAAAAGGTAAAAATTGCACACATGGGTTTGTCTTTCATTCGGATCTCTTTGAAATGGCACACACAGAAGAGTCAATTTATGGTTATGATTGTCTATACATAGGTGCAGTTGACAAGCCTACATATAGAATAAATTACCAAATCTTAGTGTGCAATTAGAGTCAAAGTGTTCCTGCATCAAAATTATCCTTTGCTATGTTCTAAGTATGTAATTATGAGATTGAAGTAAGTAAATTTACAATATTGGAATTTGAATAAAAGTTCTTCACTTACATGATAAATTATAAAGTGCCAGATAGTTAAGCATTTTAAAATGTTTCTTTGAATGAGTATATATGATGGCTTACATTTATTCTACATTTAACTATCCCATATCTATCTTTGTAAACTTCTTTTGGATATTGCAAACATTTACCCACAAATCATGGAAGGTTTTGTGGAGATTTTATGTGAATTCAGATACACAGAAGAACTATGTGTTTTTAGTGGCATGGAACAGATGAAAAATGTAAACATTAAGGTAATGGATAACACTTTGATATAAATAATTTTCTGTTAACTTG
This sequence comes from Dicrostonyx torquatus, assembly GCA_028555095.1. Lineage (NCBI taxonomy): Eukaryota > Metazoa > Chordata > Mammalia > Rodentia > Cricetidae > Dicrostonyx > Dicrostonyx torquatus. The sequence goes on along the minus strand of JAQHUG010000070.1, from coordinate 5,752,982 downwards.
TTATAATTGTAATTACAACTTGTAATATACAACTTATTATAATTGTATTCTTGTTAAGGTTTTATGATTCCTTAATTTGACCAGGTTTCACTGAAATAACATTTCTATTGTCAATATTTTTATTGTAACTAAAGAAGTATATGAATAATGCTCTCATATATGTAGAAAACACTTTAGTTCTTTATTCTTGACAGTCTCATACACCTATATAATGAATTTTTGTCAATTTCATCCCTATTATCTTTTCTTATCTCTCTCTTTCTCTGTCTCTTTCTCTTTCTCTCTCTCTCTCTTTCTCTTTCTCTCTCCCCTTGAAGCAATTTGTATTCCCAAGCAATCAACCTCCTACTTTAATATCTTTATGTGTGTAAACTACTGAGTTTAATGAGGGTGCTTGCATGAGCAGTTAATTGAAGGTTAATTACAGGATCATGAACAAATTCTTAGTGGCCATACTGTTAAAGAATACAATGTTTCCTCCTGCAGCAGCCACTAAGTGGCCAATAGTCTCTCAGGATGAAGTGTGGCATTATTAAACCCTCACACATCCATGATGAAATGTTGAGGAGAAAGCAATTTGTTGAAGAATAATAGGTGTGGATGTTCATCCTGATGGATTCTCAGAGACTCTATGTTGTATAATATTAGTTTAAGATGTGTTACTTCCATTTATCCTGAAATGTGAAATGTTTGTTTAATGATGCAGAGATGTGTTGTATGTTTTTATGTTTCACTTGTTTAACTCTGTAAAGCTGGGGTGCTTTGCCTGCCTAAAACACCTTATTGATCCAAAAAAGAGATGAATAGCTAGGTAGGAGAGGAATAGACATGGCTGCCAGGGAGAGAGAATAGGAAGATAAATCTAGGCCTAAAAGAGAAACAAGGAGTGAGAAAAAGACAAGAGTAGGAAGCCAGGAGTCAGCCACCCAACCAGGCAGTCAGCCACAGAATAAGTAGAAAAGAAAGATGTGTAGAATAAAGAAAGGTAAAATGCCCAGACGCAAATAGAGTAATTTAAGTTAGAAAAGCAGGCTAGAAACAAGTCAAGCTAAGGCTGGGCATTCACAAGTAAGAATATGTCTCCTGTCTTTATTTGGGAGCTGGATGCCAGACCTCCAAAGAGTAAAATAGATAGATAAGTGATAGATAGATAGATAGATAGATAGATAGATAGATAGATAGAATAAAAAGCTATACCTCTATTCTTCAACAATGGAGAATTCTCAGGTACTGTTAACTTTTCAGACCTTCATCAATTATGTGCTACAATTAAAATCTACTAATGGTCTAATTAAGTCATTATGAATGTCTGACTATTATATTTCATTCTTCATTTGAATGTAAATACTCCTCATGAATATCGACTTCAAAAGCCATAGGTGATTCCTGCATCTAGATGCATATTTGTGATATTTATCAAGTAGCATTAGTGGTAGACTTTCTAAAATAAAAAGGAATTAAAATTAATTTATAGTAAGCATTTATACCCTACTCTTTTTCATGGATGAGATATAAGACCATTGTTAGGTTGGTCTACATTGTACCTGAGAGCAAGCAGTAATGGAAATATTTCATCATGATCCTGACCCATGGTGTGAGACTTGTGTTCTGCAGAAGACATTCAGGCTGATGGATGAGTCTAGCAAAGCTTCCCATGCTTCCAGGTTGATTATTCCCTAAGTAAAGAGCATGACTTTGTGTGTCACTCATAGAGAGGACTGATGACCTAGTTGTGGTGTTACAAAAGGAAACGATTTACATTACTTGAGACATTTAATAAACTTAACTTAGTAAACATCATAGCTTGGCCTATCCTACTTAACACATCCTGCAAAGAGATACCTCAGTCTACAGGTAGGCAAAACCAATGAACACAGTCTATTTTGTGGTGAAATATGAAATGTCTCACGTAATTTATTGAATACTCTATTGAAAACGAGCTGAATTGCTGGATAATTAAAGCAGATGAGACTGTATACAAGGTAGATGAGAGAAGATGTGAAATCAAGAGCCTGGCATTTCAAAACACTTTGGAGGTGGGGGTTGGGAAGGGGGGAGGGGGGAGGTGAAAGAGAGGGGGTAGAAGGGAGAAAGGAAGAACCGCGAAGAGCCTGGGTTGTGGGAGGGTGGAGATGGAGGAAGGAGGGTTATTGGGGAAGGGAATAAGATATCTACATTAACGGGAGTCTTTTTAAGATTTGCAAGGAACTTGTCTTTTGAGGGGATCCCAGGCATTCATAGGGAGGTCCCAGCTAGATACTTGGGTAGCAGAGGAGTGGGTGCTTGAACTGAACTTGTCCCATAGTTACTTTGTTGAATATCTTAATCATCACCATAGAAATTTTGCATGATGGATGGAGATAGAACCAGAGACCCATATTCACATCAGAACAAGGGATCGAGCTACCAAGGTCCAGTGGAAGAGCAGAAGGAGGGAGAAAATGAGAAAGGAAGTCAGGACCATGAGGGACTGGCCCACCAACAGAGACAGTGTGCTCGATCTATTGGGAGCTCATCAAATCCAGCTGGACCAAGACTGAATGAGCATATGACCTAACTGGACTCTCTGAATGTGACTGCCAGTGGGGACTGACTGAGAAGCCAATGATAATGGCACTGGAACCTATCTCTTCTGCATGTATTGACTATTTGGGAACTTATTCTATATGGATGCACATCTTCCTAGACCGAGATGGAGAGGGGCAGGCCTTGGGCTTCCCATAGGGCAGGGTATCCTGCACCATCTTAAGGAAGCAGGGGGAGGGCGATGGGGTAGTGGGGGAGCGGGAGGGCCGGGAACAAGGGGAGTAAATGGTTTTTCTTTTAACAATTAAAAAAAAAACACTTTGGAAACACAGTAGAATAGAGTATTGATTTTTTTTTAGCCTCCTTGGATTCTGTGACTGATTCAGATCTGCAGTAAGTTGCCCCTGCTCAGAATAATTCGAAAGTGAAACATCACATATTCCTGGTTAGGGAGCAGACCAACAATGTCTACTGACTGTGGATAAATATTGCATCATGGTAAACTCAAAGAATCATTAATAGCACAAACCATTGTAAATGGGAAAACATCTGTATTTTGAGAGCTTAATGTTTGGTTAGCGTGGTATAAACAATGAGTATTGAAGACCTGGATCTGTTTCTATCGCAATTTTTACACTTAGCATTTTCACACTAACAATACTTTATGCTGACAGCAATGATCTTCAGATCCCATTCCAAAGCAGTAAGGGACAGTTCTTTTGTAAGAAGAACCTCAGATTCCCATTTGCCTTTAATGGAAACTCAGAGCCCAGGGAACAGTCTTTGTTTTCACACACAGATGGTAAATGCTTGGCTTCATAGATCATTAAAAATTCATTTAATTAGGTTTGGTTATGAGCCTAGTCTTTAATAACTGAGCCGTCTCTCCTAACAGTGAGAGCAGAGACTGTCTCTGATTTTGTTGCCTGCTTTGGGGACCCTTTCCATCTATTGGGTTGCCTCACTCAGTCTTAATAACGGAGGAGGTGCCTAGTCTTACTGCAACTTGATATGCCATGGCTGGCTGATATCCATGCGTGAAGCCTGCCTTTTTCTGATGAGAAAAAAGTGGATGAAGAGGAGCCGGGGGAGGAACTAGATGAAGAAGAATGAGGAAGAATTGTGATGGGGTGGGAAAATATTAATAAATTAAAAATAAAAAATCAAGAAAAAAGTCATTTTATAAATTATTTTAAATGTGATTATGTTTGGAAAAATCTTTCCAAATATGCACCAACTGTAATGGATTCACTTTTTAATTAAATTTACCTGAGAAAATTTTATAGTACTCAAGAAACATAGAGCAAAAAGATGGTCATTGCTCTAAATTACTGTCTTTAAAACCTCTAATTCTCTTAAAATGATGACTATGTAAATATGTAGGTATCCAAATATTCACATGTGTACACTCCTACATGACAACTCATTTAGATGACAATGCACATTTGAATTGAATAGATTTGCTTTAGTAACATAGTGAAGTACTGATGACAGATATGGGGAATATTTGTAATTTTTTATATAATTATATACTGGCTGTGTAGTTCTCTTAGAAGGAAGCTTTTATTATTTTTCTCACGTTGAATAATTTCTGTTTCACTCTTAATTGTACTATGCCATTATGGATGTAACTCATAAATTGTATGCAAACTTGAACAATATTAGCCCATAATGTTTTGCCCTTATGTACTGATTTGAATTCTAATGTCGTATACTTGTTTTATCATTCAAGTGTCAGTAAGTACATGAGAGAACATAAAGTGAAATTTTAAGGTTTATATAAAATGTACCACAGTATTACATGTATGAACACTTGGTCCCAGTCACTTGATGCCACTTTTTGAGATGCACTAAGTCTTCATGAGGAGAGGCTATCAGGCCTGCAGGAGTGGTGCTTATGTGAACATCTGACTCTAGTCTTCTCTCTTCTTGATTGCTGAAGGTAAGAAGCCCCAGCCACCTGAGGCACCTCTTAGCACACCAATGAGCTACTCGGGTTGCCATGACTTCTGCCATGATCCAGTGCATCTGAAACTATGGAAATCTCTAGCCCCTAGGTTGTACTGTCAGTTTTTTGTCACAGAAATAAAACCCCCACCCCAATAGTTTCATTGTAGTGCTAAAGTCATACCCTTGCTTGCCTCCAAGTTTGATTCTGTGAAGTTCAGAATACAGGAGATGGAGAGGGCCTTATTACAATCAACCCTAAACAATGATGGTAATTTCAAGATTTCTGGATCAATTGGATATAAAATAGTGAGTCACAAAGTCTGTAAAAAATTATAGAGATGCCAGGCCTGACAATGGTGATTTTTTTTTTTTTTTGGTTTTTCAAGATAGGGTTTCTCTTTTGCTTTGGAGCCTGTCCTGGAATTAGCTCTTGTAGACCAGGTTGGTCTCAAACTCACAGAGACCCGCCTGCCTCTGCCTCCTGAGTGCTGGGAATAAAGGCGTGCGCCACCACCGCCTGACTGACAATGGTGATCTTATATGTAGTCAATCATTGCTCTAGATGTTTCTGTGACTTCAACTTAGCCTCACATTCAAATCAGCTGACTTAGAAAAGAAGTCCTTTCATAGTGGAAGTGCCCTATTCCAATGTCTGGAACAAACAAAAGATCTTCATGGAACACACACACACACACACAAAATTCTCCAGACTGAAAAACCTATAAACTTTAAGTACAGCATCAGCCCCTACCTATATTGTTAGATCCTTACTAGATCTCTAACTTCAGGACCATGCTGCAAATTTATAATTAACAGCTTCTGCAATCACATGAGCCAACATGTTAAAAATAAATATCTTTATGGAGTGGGGATGTAGCTGAGTTGTAGAGCTCTTGGCTGACCAAGATAAAGAGAGCCTTGGGCTCATTATCCAACATTCAAAATCTACCCCAAAAGTTAAAAACATAAAATTAAACTTTATCTGCATATACACCCATGTACATACACATTCACAAACACATGTGCATATACACATATTGTGATTCGGAATATATCACATACCAAGAGATTTGGAGAATTCTATAATACACTGGTGGTCACAACATTGTAGTATATTTGTGGATTACATAAGCTTTCTACAACTTCAATTTTCTTCATGGTTTCTATTCAAGTTTCTTTTGAAGTTTTATAGATTGTGTGTAAAAATTAGCAGTGTCAGTAATGTCAATGTTATTATAAGGCACATCCATGAACTAAATATACGGATTCTTTTTATAGTTGGATGTACAGCCTAAGTGACATGAAATTTGTCAAGCTTTTAGAAACTAATCAAGCTGCATATATAATTCTTGCTTGTTTTGCTGAAGTGTATTTTATACTGTCACTCCCTGAAGTACTGGCAAAACTTCAGAAGATGAATGTTTCAAGTCTCAGAGAGGTCTGTATTCAACACTAAAATAATTTTTCAATCATTCAAGTTTTAACTTATACCTTAGCATAAGGCAAATGGAAAATATCATGAGAATTCTGCTTGGTACTTGGAAAATAACCAAAACTATTTGCACATTTAAACCATGCATTTGTCATCCAAAGAAACAGTAAGAGAGGGATATGTGGAAGAAAGACATACAACTGTTTTAAGCTATTCATCTGTCTTAGTTAGGGTTTCTATTATTGTGAAGAGACACCATGACCATGAAAACTCGTAGAAAAGAAAATAAATTTAACTGGGTGGCTTATGGTTCAGAAGTTATCATCATGGTGGAATGTGGTAGTGCACAGCAGTCAGACATGGTGCTGAATAAGGAGCTGAGAACTTTACATTTTTGATCTGAAAGCAACAGGGACTGAACTGAGACACTGGGCATGGCTTGAGCATATATGAGATCTCAAAGTCCACCTCCACAGTGACACAGGGATTGAATAGTGGCACCTTGTGTACCTGACATACAAACAAATCACTGTTAAGCCAAAACCTTTTCATTCTTGTTCATCCATGAGATCACACATTAAACAAGACTTCATGATATAAAATATCTTATAAACTTAAAGTGTCTCAGAGTCTTATGATTTCAAACACTTTTAAAGTTCTCTGTTTAAAAATACTCAGTCTCTTTTAAGCTTCAAAGCCTCTGTACAACTTCAAACTTTTTTAAAGTTTAGAGTCTCTCATATATATATATATATATATAGCTTTCTTACTTGAGGAAAGAAAAATTGGGAAAAACAAGGGCACAGTCACAATCTGAACAAAGCAAGATGTGATTCCCAACTGTGTAAAAGACTAGACACTCTGGGATTCACTCATGATTCTGCTGGCCTCCTCCAAAGGCTTTGGGTTGCATCTCTGGCTCTGCTCTCTGCAGCACACAAAGCTTTTCTTCTAAGCTCTGGCTTATACTTCACCCTACTGCTGCTCTTGGTGGTCATGCTGTGGTACTAGCATCTCCAAAATGTGGAGGTCGTCTGTTTAAAATGGACTGTACTTTCTCCAGTAGCTTTTCCTGTGCTCTTTTAATAAGCCAAGCCTCAATTACTCTGTATGAGCCCTGGAATCCTGAGCCATCAACTACTACTGAGGTTGCACTTTCACCAATGACCCCTCCTGACCTCTCACAGTGCCAACCCTCATCTGCTTTCCATGCCCCCGGCATGCCTTCAAAATTAGTACAACCTGGGTGACTCTACTACTACCACATTCAGCTATCAGCACAAAGCAGACCTCGGGTGCCTCTGAAACACGACCTGTTTGTGCTGACTCTCAGGAAGCACGTTACAGAAAATATCACCTCCAGGATGCTTGTTTCTTTTTAGTCACTGCTGATTTCTCAGATCCAGCTAACCAGCATCCACTGTCAAGTAAAGCAAAAGTTTCACTTTAATGGTGTTGGTCTCTTGTTAATCCTGGCTGCCTTTTCAGCCTCAGCTGATCAGCATGACAGACCCTTAATTGAAAATAGCAAATATGCGAAATTTCTATGGTGGTGATCAAGATATTCATCAATGTAACTATGGGACAAGACTAGTTCAGGGACCCTCTCCTCTACTGCCCAAGTATCTAGCTGGGGACATCCCCGTGGACACCTGGGATCCCCTCTAGAGACAAGTCTCTTGCCAATCATAAAATGACTCCCTTAATGTAGATATATTATTCCCTTCTCCAAAATCCACCCTTCCTCCATCTCCA
>JAQHUG010000070.1:5724308-5734937 GCA_028555095.1 Dicrostonyx torquatus | reverse complement strand
TGCTATAATTCCACAGATCCAGAGAGGCTAGGTAACAAGGAGGGCTCATGGGGGACTCTATAATCTCCCTTGGGAAAAGGAAATAGAAACGGTTTCATGTGTAGGCTGAGAGCAGGCATGGATGGGAACACGAGGGATCAGGTAGAGGGAGGGAAGGCAGAGAATACTGAAAGAGATATTTTAGGATAAATTAGAAATATGATGAAACGGAAAGTCCCACGAATCTACGAGGATGACCCTAGCTAAGACTCCTAGCAAAAGCTGATATGGAGTCTGAACTGGCCTGTTGTAGAATATTATTTTAAGGTGTGTTAGTTTTGTTTATGGTCTGGAACATTTGATTAATGATGTAATTAAAATTTTAATTAAATAAAACTCACCTGTTGACTGGCTGACAGGAAGTTGTAGGGAGGAGCCAAGTGGAGAAGGGTTTATAAGGATGGCAAGAAAAACAGCAGGGACAAAGGAGACTGGAGGAGGTGAGCTGCTTGCTATTCAGCCTCTCTGGAAAGGAGAATTCTACCTCAACCTTTGAACCTTGAGCTCTTTAGTGGGACAGATATTTAGATAAGTTCTCTTAGTAGCTTCAAAAGAGTCTGTGCCTGCAGCCTAGCTGCTACTTGTAACGGCAGAGCAGCAATTGCTGACTAGGGTAACAACCATGAAAAAGAGGACAGCACTGGCCATCTCCTGAGATCAGGCAAGACTGATACTGGCGTTCTTGGGACATCAACACAGCCACATAACCTTCAACCTACAGTCTGTCCTGCATGTGAGATGTGCTGGGATAAGGGTGGTGTAGAGATTATGGGGGTGGCCAACCAAATGACCAGTTTAGCCTCAGATCCATAACAACAGAGAGATCCCACCACTGACACTGCCTGGAGTGCTTGGCCCCAGAAGATGGATACCTAACGATAGTCTGTTATACTCATATACTGGTGCCTAGTCATCAGAGAGGCTTCATCCAGAAACTGATGGAAAAAGATGTAGAGACCCAAAGCCAAACATTAAGCCAAGCTCAGGGAATCCTACTGAAGAGAGGAAGGAAGGATGGTAGGAGTCAGAGTTGGAGAACATCATTTAAAAAGTCACAGAGTCATCTAACCTGGCCTTATATAGGAGCCCACAAAGACTGAACTGACAACCTTTGCACCTTCATGGGACTGACCCAGGCACTCTACACATATGCGACAGTTATGTAGCTTGGTCTTCTTGTGGGACTCCTCATAAAGGGAACAGGAGCTATCGCTGACTCTTTTACTGGCTTTTGGGACCCTATTATTCCTCATACTGTGTTGCCTTGTTCAACCTTAAGACAAGGGAATGTGCTTGTCTTTCTTCAACTTGATATGACATGTTTTATTGATATGGGAGGCCTGCCCTTTTCTAAAAAGAAATGGAGGAGGAGTGATTTGGGGGTGAGAGTAGATGGGAGGTGGGGAAGGGAATAAGAGGAGAAGAGGGAGGGGAACTGAGATTGGCATGCAAAATAAATAAATAAGTTTAAAATAAAGAAATTCAAGTAGACTGTGTGATACACCATGATGTTAATGTATTCTGATACTGTCACCTTTTATAAAATTGAGAGCAATAAGAAGGACAACTTCTCCACATGCCCGTGCACGCGTAAGTGTAGCCACACATGCATGCACCACATATACCCAAAAGGAAAGAGAGAAACAAAGAAACTCATGAAGCAGAGAACTAATGAATGCAAGGAAACGAGGAATTAAGCAGCATGTGTCTAATCCCCCATCAGTGATTCTGGGACTTGGAGCTCAAAATTGAGGCTTGCTTTCCTCAAAGCTAACCACTGGTACAACATCTTCCTTAATATCTCTATAAAACTTTGGTATATTTTATTTTGATTTATAAGTGTTTGTCTTGTTACCAGGGACATGATCTTTCTCACTATCTCTGGGAAATATTGATTACTTTCCACCTGTGTTTCTCTGGCAATGACAGGAAATACTCCTTTTTTTCTAGTATTCCTTTTAGTTAATGCTACTCTATGACTGGATGTCTGGATCCGAAGTCTTCATCATTTTGATTATCACGTGTAACCTGTACCAGGATTCGCATAGCCATTTCACTAATTCTTTTCTTTCATAACAGACAAGCACATTTGATTACTATTGCTGCTAGTTAAATGGCTATTATTTCCCAGAATTCTTTGAGGCTGAGTGTGACACCATTACTACCAACAGTTCTGATTCATACAGATATGATATGGGAACTTTGTGAGCAGTCCATCGAAAGGAGAAGGCACATGCACTGGGAATCAATGGTCCAGCCTAAGCCATTAAATGAAAGACACATTTAAGAAAAATAGGAAAGCAAGAGAGAGCAAAAGCCATATGACCATGAAGCACCAGATCTAATCTCATCTTGGAAGCTAAGCAGAATTGGGCTTAGTTAATACTTGAATGAGAGAAGCAAGATAGAAGAGTGTCTGACTGTCTCTGGAGAGTAGACCTACACTCTTTAAGTTGACCTAGAGTCAAGATCAAATAATTGTTTATTCTTTTTAATTATTTGACATCAGAGCCATGTTGGTCATGCAAATATATCACTAATAATAATGCAATTATATACCTTATAGTAGTCTTATGAGAAGAATGCATGCAGTGTCCTTCAGCAGTCTAACTCAGTTTGGGGGGGTGATGTATGATAGAATAAAAATTACCAAAACCATGCCTCCATATTTCAACTTCTGAGTACATGCTTACATGCACAGTCCCCTGTAGTTGTATTGTTCTCTCCAAGATGAAGATTCTACAAGGTGGTGATTACATCATGAACTCTCTAGTGTAATGCAATTTGAAGGACATAAATATTGGACTAGAAAGTTAAAATGAACAGAAAATAAAGATAACTTTTCCTTAAAAGTAGAAAGTAAAAGCCACCTGACTCAGTGAAGAAAGCATAAGCAGATCACTGAAGAATTTCCAAATTAGCAGATCATGCCTGCAAAGGCCTCTTGTGCCTTGCCCAAGCCCTGAATGTGGGACGTTTTCAAACACAAAAGGGTTTTACATATCAAGTCATCTTGTCCCTGTTAAAATAAACAGATTCAGAAGTAGAATAAGATCCATGGTATGAGATTATCCCAAGAATTTAGAAGACACCCAATGAATAGTCGATGAATAATTACATTTACTTCAGATTTTAAAAAAAAAGAACAATTTCACTGAGGAGATTACAGGAATCATCAAGGATGGAGGCAAAGTTCAACAACTGTCTCCAGAAACAAAAAATACAAACCAAGTAAACAAACAACCAAAATAAAGCCATATCAGAGATAGCAAAGGCAAGAACAACTGAGTATTTAACTACAGATAGGTACACATAGATAACAGTTATGTATGCTGTTATACATGATAATTTAAAAATGTTCTAAACACCAAAAGTAGGATATTTTAAGGAGGCATATATATATATGTGTGTGTGTGTGTGTGTGTGTGTGTGTGTGTGTGTGCGTGTGTATCTCCTGTAATTATAATACAATAAAAATTAAATATTGCATATAGTTGTATTATTATCATCATTATCATCATCAATGTTATTATTGGTACTGTCATCTCCCCTACAAAATGAAGAAGGAGAGAGAGAGAGAAAGAGAAAAGAGAGAGAGAATGATTGATAGCGCTGGCCAGTAACTGCTTTAAATTTTGTCATGGCAAATTTCTAATGGGAAGTTCTATAACCATTGATTCTAAAGTTCATGAAAATGGTTCAATCACCTTTTACCAAAGGATGAGACAGCTAGCTAGAGCACATGCTCCTACCCAGTACCAGCACGACTGCTGCATTGTAGTATTTCTTTTACAAAAGTAAATCTGCTTCAAAATGTGTTGCCTTAAATTTTGAAAGAAAAACTGACGCCACATTTACTTTAGACAGTGCTATAATACCAGATAGTTTCCATGTTGAAGTACTTATCAGTAAAAGAATTAAAAATATTGTTGATTATGAGGTGAAGAGCACATGTCAAATGCTGGCTTGCATAACAGATAGTCAGTAAACCATCAATCTGGCCAAAAGCCTGACTTTGGTTTGAGTGAGGCGTCCTTGAATAATTTGCTATTTTAGGGAACAGAAGATGAATGTTTCTGAACAAAAAAAGCACTCTATTAAAGAAGCAAAATTCAATATAATTTCAGTCTCAGGCAGATGTTCTGAAGAGATGTAACAGTGTATATTGCTTATAGCCTTCAAGTGTCTGTGCTATTTTTACAATAAAGCCAATTTTGGGAACATGTTTGTTTCATACACGGGCATCTATCTTTACAATGTAAGTAACATATGTCAATCAAAATTCTGATCTCAACCATGACAACTCCATTTTCACACTTGAATGCAAGTGATTCATACATTGATTTCCAAGGAAACTAATAAAAGAAAACAACCAAGTAAATTGAAAGTGTTAAGCGTGACAAACTGCTATACCACAATAGGTCTCCATTGTCCTGTATACACAGGTGAAGAGTGTAGGGAGCCTTGCTCACAACGGGTCTGATGACCTGGGACAAATTGTGAAGTCGGTGGCACAAAGAAATCTCTGACCACCTGTTTCAAATCAGGGACCCCTGTAAGGCTGAGCCATTTTTATTTATATGGATTCAATAGTTTTTATTAACTGTTTTACAATCAAATTTGTTTTCTAAAGTTTCTAATAATGGTTATAATAATTGCCAGTTTGTTCCCTTACTTCATTCTCCTTCAGTTCCCCAACTTTCCCACCGGTAACCGTTACCTACTTGTTTCATAGATTTAATGTTAAAAGCATAAGCAGTATAGAAAGTAACAAAGGGAGCTGACTAACTAGGCACACCTATAGGTAGGACAGTGTGTCCAATTGGCAGCATTTACGGTTAGAGCACCATGCAAAATGAAAGAGTTGAGTTTGTTTTATTCCTTTCATGAAATTTTCAATATTCTAAGTATACAGTAAGCGGTTATCAGATACTTAATCAATAAAACCAGAAATTTATTAGCATACAGTTTAAGGAATTCATCAAACCATCAGCCTTGTTTGCTCTTGTTTCTTCTATTTATGTATAGAATAAAGGGTCCAGATATGTGTGATAACTTTGCACATGGACCTCGATCTGACATATGAAGATATTCAAGTTAGCAACTACACCTTACTTATTGATAGTTTGCTTTTCCCTTTTTGAAAACTCTTGGAATTTTGATTTTTTTCTTACTTTTTAAACTTAAATTTCTTTACAGTAGATTTTGATCATAGATTTCCTCCCACAACTCCTTCCAGATGTTCCCTGACTTACTTCTCATGCAACTTCGTGGTCTTTTCCTCTGTTTCTCAAAAACAGAAAGAGAAGAAAATGAACATAAACAAAAAATAAGACAAAAATAAAACAACAAGAAGCAAATATTAAAACATGAAGTCAGTTTTGTGTGAATCATTGTTGATCGGGGGACTTTCCTTGAGTGTAGTTTATCACCCAGTGACACTCTGCTGAAGAAAACCCTTTCCTAACAGGCATCAATTCCAAATATTTTCTTGGTTAGGGTGGGGCTGTGTTTACTAACTCTTTTCAGTGATGATATTTGGTCTTATTATACCTGTTCAGTCTTATGCTTGCTGTCATGGTGTCCATAAATTCATATGTGTATCAGGCCTGTTATATTTAAAAGATGCTCATTTGTTGGCATAATCTACAATCCCTGGATTTTACATTCTTTTTACTTTCTTGACTGAATAGATCCCTAAGTCTTGAAGGAAGGAATGTGATAAAGTCTTCTCATTTAAGATAGAATGCTCCAAAGTCTCTCACTCTTTACACATTTTCTAGCTGTGGGTCTCTGTGTTAATTGTGATGCCAGAAGCCTCTGTATTGAAGGTTCAAAAATGATATGAACTATGTGAATAGCAATAGATCATTGGAAGTGATTTTATTTCTATGTTCCTTTAGCAGAATAATACTAATAGATTTTCTCCTAGGACCCATGAACTATTTAGTATCAAGTTCTTGAATACTGTAGGAATGTTGGGTATGGATTTCATCATGCCATAGGCTTTAAATTCAATCAAAGGGTGCTTGACTACTTAACTTTTATTTCACTGTTACAACAGTACATCTTGCAAGCAGGTGATTGAAATAAGTCACAGGATTTGGATCTGGCTGATACTGATGATTACTCTTCTCTTTTTGTAGCATTAAGAGCACCATGAATGCTAGTCAGTAAGAGGAAAGCTGGTAGTTATATGCTAGCTCAACTTTTTCATGCTAGATGACATAAGTAAACATCCTCAGTAATAGGGCCTTAACATCAAGTCGTGAAGAGTGACCAATAGTCTTGGCTGTATCTTGTGATATTTGGAGATAGAATAGTCTATGGTACCCCTTTGGCCAATAACTCGACAAGATATAACCTGTACCTGTAACTTATAACCCATTTCTATAACTAGAAATTTTATTTGATGACATAAGACGTCTAGTTGGGGCATTTTTGCTGTGGGATAATGCTTTTGTAAACCATAAAGATTTGTCACTCATTGGTTTGATAAAACACTTTCTGGCCAGCAGCCAGGCAGGAACTATAGGTGGGGCAACCAGACTAAGAGAATTCTGGGAAGAGGAAAGGCAGAGAGTCAGTCAGTCATAGGTCAGACGCAAAGGAGGCAAGATGAGAAGGCCTTACTGGGTAAAGATAACAAGCTACTTGGCTAAACACAGACAAGAATTATATTAATTTAAGTTGCAAGAGCTAGTTAACAAAAATCCTGAGCTAATAGGGCAAACGGTATATAACTACCACAAGCCTCTGCATGTTTCTTTGGGACTGAATGGCTGTGGGACTGGGATGGATAGAAACTTCCATCTACACATTGTCTTCCCCATTACAAAGTGACCTTATTTAAACTCCTTTCATATATGTCTACTTTAGGAAACATATTCAGTAATAGGTTTCTATATGGCTTTTCTAAAGGCCTTTAGGGTTAGTGGCCCCTCCTTGTATTCTCTCCTTTACTCTGCATTTACATTAACCTCTCAATTTAATCTTCCTATTCTAGCTTTCCCTTTATCTCCTCATAACATAGCACCCCATTTTTCTCCTTCCTTGGGTGATGCACTTCTTCCCCTAGTTTCTTACTAGCTTATAACCCTCTGGTTCTTTGGACTGAAACACAGATATCTAAAGCATAAAAGATGACATTAACATACAAGAGAAAAATATAATGTTTGTCATTTTTAATCTGGGTTGCTTCACTCAGGGAGATCATTTCTATCCATTTACTTAAAGTTTTACAATTTCATTTTTATTGTCTAAATGTACTATATTTTCATTATCTGTTCTTCTTGAGATACTGTTCAAAAAATGTGTGCGACATTTAGTTCATCTCTCTGTTAAAGGATTCCTAATCATAGAAATGATTAGGAATTATTTTGTGGTGCAATTGAATTGTTCATTATTAGAAAAATTTGTTTGAAAGTTAATTATCTAAAACTTCCAGAAATAGTCTCGTAAAAATTAGAAAAGTTGTTACAGATTCAGTGGCTTCCTATAATTATAAAGAAGGGAGAAAACTTTTAACAGGAGAATTATACACAATTCATAATAACAAAATGAGCAAATAAAAGTTTATCTTATATGAGCTGTAGGTACTCAGAAGATTTTCACTTCTCAGCTTTCTGGAAATACATATTTCTTATCAGTTCCATATTTAATCACACATCTAGAAATTTTTAAGGAATTACAGCTGATTTCTAGTTATAAATGGACTCTCCAATACTATTAAGTAAAAGGTTACTTAGTCATAATTAAGCACTACCCTAATTCCATAAAATCAGTATAGGTAAATGACTTAATATTCTGATTTTAAATAATTGTAAAAAAAATTGTAAAGCACTTAGAGAAGGAGAATTGAGAATATCAAATATCTTTTGAGTTGTATTAACAAATATGAAATTCTAGATACAGAGAAGTAGTATTTCTCTTCCTGAAAAACTGTAATGTATATACTTTTTGAAACTATAGCATATGAATGATCTCTCAAGTTATTCATTTTCCTTTTCTCATATATATATGAACAAAAAACAAAGCCATTCCAGATATGTCTTAAATTTCAGTTTGTAGGGATATTTCAAGAAAAAAGTTTCTTAGTGTGCTCAAGAAATCTGCACAGTGTAGTGGTGAGCAGCCTGTGGTTAGCAGAACAAATAGTGAAGGTTTTGAAATGTCTGCACAATGGTATCATGAGTGGGTTAGTATAATTGATTAATGAGATGCTTCTCTATTCTCCAAAAATGACTTTTCTTTAAAGTCAAATACTTTAATCCATTATATATTTGATTTTCTCAATTTTTGAAGGTGTGTGGATGCATGTCCATCATGTATTATTTTAGCATCAGACATTGTCCCCCAACTTCTAGGCCTTCTAAATCTTAAATTTATCTCCTAAATCTTACTATGCCACCTTGAATGGAAGGTGTTAATGGCAAAACCATCCCTGGCACATCTCCATCAAAAAAGTTTCAGAACTCAAGGGCCAGTCTAGGATTAGCTACATTGTATAACAGCCAATACTGAGAACAAAAAAGTAAAAGGTCTCCTGTAATTTTCCCAATAAATTTTTCACATTGGGTAAGCCATTTCTTCTGAAGTTAATGCATCAGAACCATGAAGATACCTGTCATGCATGAGAAAGAACATCCTTATTAAATTGTCAGGAATCCTAGCTCTAGTCTGACTTTCCACACTCTGTGGTTAAAATTTTCTTTCACGTTTGCAGCTGGAGGTAAAAGCACTCTGTAAACCAAAGCCAAGAAGGGAAGTTGAATCCTGCACTAAAGCTGTTAGTCTCACAGGCTTACCTCTCCTGGGTAAAAAACCCTCAGCCAATGATAGAAAAGAAATTTCAGATATTAGTCTTTGATTCTGTAAAAAGAGTTTATATAGCTTGAATTAAAAGTGTCTTATCAGTAAGCCAAAAACCACATTTCAGGATATCAAGTGGCTCAAGCCTAAGTTTCATCGTTTTATGAATGTAAAATAACATTATGAGGTTCATATCAATTGATTTAAGAAGAAAGCACTCCATTTAGGTATAGATCTTAATATTTTATTTTATGAAGAAATATTCATTGGATTGACAGGAGACTTTACAAAAGTAATGCTGGTGTCAATCAAACACCAGGCATGCATAAGAGCTAAAACTTTTCCATAAAGCCCAAGGGAATGTGTTTTAGCAAAAATAAGCCTGTGACTTTTAGTATTTTCTCAGGGTTCACAGATCATTTTTGAAAAAAAAAATGCAGCAATGAGTCTTAAACACATAGTCCCATAGAATGACAAACATATTTCATACACACAAAAAGAAATAAATCCCATATTATTTGGAATTTTACCTTTACATTTTAATCTTAACTAAGTATTATTAGTCATTTTCCTCAAACATAAATTTTCAGCTGTCAGCAAAGTAGAGGCAAGGAAGTAGAGAGATATCAAGAGAAAAAGAAATTGATGAAAATATTGGAGAATGAGAAAAGGAAATGAGTTTTATAGAATTAGTAAGGTTTTATCTTCTTAACCAAAATCATGGTCAGTCCTAAAAGGATAAAAATACAGTAATGAATAGATAGGAAAGAAATGTCTGGCTTGTATCTGCACAGGGCTTGTGTGTGATGTCACAGTCTCTGTAAATATATACTTCTATTCATCTTGGTGTGTCTAGAAGACAGTGTTTCCTTGGTGTCACTCATCACTCTGGTTTCTAAATTATATTAAATGTACATGAGAAATTATATATTTTAATAAAAATGTATATTTTCATGATATTTTCCCATACAGAAGCAACAAAACCTCTTTTCTCTTCTGTCATATGTGTATAATTTATGTGTTCTAAATAACATATATGCTATTTTCAAGAGTTTGGAATCCTCCACTTGGCATATCTACCTACACATCATTTATGTAGCTTACATGTAACATGCTCTTTAGTGAATTCATCATTTTTACTCACAAACATGATCTTTCCCTATAAATACATCAGTTTTTTTTTCTATTGCTTTTGAAAATAAAGACTAAATACCATTCTAAAAAATCATATGGAAACTTCCTATTGAGGATCTTCCTAAAAGATGTACACCATACACACACATACATGCACACACATGTGCATGTACACATGTGCATGTACACATGTGTGTCTCTGTGTGTTTATATATGCAGACATACATGAAATGGTGTTACTCTATAACAATACAACACCAAAACCTAGCAAATAAAAAAAATCAGTGCCAGGAGTAGAATATATCTTTTTGAGTTGTGATTCAGTGAGTTCCTATAAACTCCCTCACCAAAGACACAATTTATTGGCAATTTTATTGGTTATCTTAAATAGCCTCATAAGCAAACACTATTATTGAAGATACCACATACTTGAGTCACTGAACATGTAGAAATCAAGTTGTTCCTAACCCTAGGACTTACTTCCTACTGGCTAGTTTTTATAGTGCTGGAAGGTGTTACATTGCTAAGGGACGATGGTCTTTTATCCTGTCATTTATATTGCATTGTTTTAATAAAATGCTAATTAGCCAGTATCCAGGCAGGAAGTATAGGTAGGATGACCAGGCAAGACATAGAGGGGGACAA
>JAQHUG010000070.1:5707320-5718132 GCA_028555095.1 Dicrostonyx torquatus | reverse complement strand
ACATGGCTAACATAGACAAGAATTATGGGCTAATTTAAGATGTAAGTAAGAGTTAATAAGTTTCCTGAACTAATAGGCCAACCAGTTTATAGACCTCTGTGTGTTTCTTTAGGACTGAACGGCTGCAGGATTGGGCAGGCCAGAAATCTCTGACAACATATCATGTATTACTGAAGAAGAAGGTACAATGTGTACTGCTGGGGTAGCTTTTATAATGTACTACTGCAAATCCTGTGAGATTCAATAATGGTTTTAATGATAATATATGCCCACTGGGAGTAACCAGTAGTTTCTGATTGGATTTAAGCCCTACTCTACAAGATGAAATTCAGACACGGCACAATATGGGGCCAAATACCTAGAGCTTAATCTCGTAGGCTCTAGCAGGGAAAACTGTTGCTATTAATTTGTTAAATAAATATAGATTAAACTGATTCCTATTAGCTTATAATTATTCTCATAGGTCAATGCATGACTTGACCCTCCTTGAAAAATACTCTATTTTTAGTGGATGATGATTAAGACAGAGACCCACAACTAGCCAAGGGATAGAAAAATAAGACCTTGGGAGTGTCCAGTATTCATTGGACTATAATTATCACACTCTTTCCTCCCAAGACTTAGAGTTAATTGTGGAAGTAGGAGTAAAAAGAGAATGAGAGTCCAAGGTCATAAATGACCACAAAGCAAGAGTGTCTTATGGAGACAACAAGACAGTTGCACATGAATTCTTAGCAGCTGTGAAATAATGCACATGACCAGTACAAGCCCAAGCTAAACCAAATCCCATCATGGAGAGGAGAGTTGAGCATCAAATCCCATCCCTAGACACAGAGATATTGGCAGGTGTTGGCCAGTGGAAGAGGAAACATCGGGGAAGGCCACATAACCAAGTTTAAAAAAAATACAAATGGGGCAGATCAGAAAAGAAAGTGTGAACCTAGAAAGATTTGAGGGAAGAACATTAATTTGACCAAAACAGATTTATGAAATTCTCAATGAACCAATAAAAACTTTTCAAAAAGAAGTTAAACATAAAAAATCCCTCCCATAGCTTTTTCTTCTTCATGTGGCCCAGCAACTTGTCTTGTTCTGATCACAGTAATGTTTTGATTTCTTTAGAAGTATTTTTTTCAAGTTCTCCATGTTTCCTGAACCTTCAGGAATTAAGTTTGTAAAAGCTATTTCCTAAGCATCATTTTTTTTTCCTCTTCCTTAGATATCAGCTCAAAATTTATCTCCTACTTTTCTTTAGCTACCTCTTAAAGGCCATTTGCTAAAATATTTAAATCTTTAAATTATTTTTTATTTATTTTACACACCAACCAATTTCCCACCCTCTTTCCTCTCTTCCTGTCCCCTCTTCTTTCCTATCTACTCCCTTCCCATCCACTCCTCCTCCATCTCCTTCAAAAAGGGATAGGCTTCCCATGGGCTTGCACAAAGCATGGTCCATCAAGTTGAGGCAGGGTCAAGCTCCTAGAGGCAGGGTGAGTTATCAAGTGCAACTATGTTGAGAGGTAGGCCCTTCTGGAGTTATTTAGAACACTACCCTCATTCACGAATTGATGTTGAATAGAAGAGATTGGCAAAGACTCATGTATACGTTTATACTTTTCTTGCCACCTGAGGACATTCTTCCCTAACCTTGAAGACAAAGAAAGGCATCATAATGCATACAAGCAGTCCATCCCCAGATTTACAGTCTGCTAATGAAGCCTGAAACTTCTTCAGAACTGTATAAAATAGATTTTTGTTCTTTTAAAGTTTCCCAAGTATCACACATTTTGTTAATAAAGCATAAAGATTAGTATAAATACTCTAATATCAAATACTTATAGGTTTCCTTTCATGAACTTTATCAGTTTTCTTTAAATATTTATCTGATAATATTTTCATCTACTGCAATAGAATATGAAAGTTGAATATTTGCATGTCAATAAACTAATATGATTACTACGCAGTTAATGAAATCATTGTCTGCATGAAAATCTCATAAATAATAAATATTCTAAGTCAATAGATTCTGGCCTTTTGTTCATAGTGATATTATTCCAAAAGAAATGAAGACTACTCATTGTAAGACCCTTTTCCTTTATTAAGTTTTGTTGTGAGCCTCTAAAATATAGTCCAGATATTTAAGTCTGCTGGAACTCTGCCTCCATGAGTTCACAAAATAATCATATTATGAATATATAAAACTTTAATGGTGTATAATAAAATGTTATTTTAATTGAAAGTCACCTCAGTTTAAGAGAATGAACTAAAAGCTCTTTGTATAACTACATTCTTCATAGTACCTGCAGGGCCATTGATCATCAGATGTCATTGATCAACTTCTAGAGGACACATAATAAAAACAGAGAGCTACACTTCTTTATATGTGTTACATGCTCAAAAATCTTACTTCTAGTCATCACTTTGTTATATAGTTGAATAATTTGTTATGTGTGCAAGATGAGAGTCATAGAAAAGAAATATGAATACTTCTTCCCAGCTTTAGCATCATGTACTCAACAACTGCCACCCTTCAGGAGTACAGTTCCTACCAAAAAAACTCTCTTCCATGACTCCCACTATGACTTGTCTCTTGATAGTTTAAGAACAGGTGTATTAGCAAATCAGTATCCTTGTTTCTTTTTTCCCATAAGTATCAAATACCTCCTTTTGATTTGAATCTTTGACTAATCATCTTTTCTATCAAGAAATTTTTTTCCTCAAATTTCCTCCATTATAATCACTAATAACTGAGGGAACAAGATAGTTTGCTCTGGACATATGAGATCATGTGCTGTTCAAAACTTCTCTTAGGCTGATACACCTCTGTCACTGCAGAGCTGCACCTATGAAGCAAACTATGACTCGAGCTAGCGCCAAGGTTGGAAAATCAGTGTCACCCTTGCTAGCCTCAATTAGTACAGCTTTGAATCATTTGTTGCTAATTTGCAAACAATCTGGGCATTCTTCTCTTGTGTTGTGTTTAACTGACAATGAAGCAGGGCGAATAGGAAAGTGCTACGGCTTCCCAATTAGCTTCATCGCTCTTGCTCTTGAGTCATCAAGGAGTGTTTGTCTGTCAGTGAAACACAACATGGTGTGTTCTTCATTAAAATGCAATTAACTCAGGAAGAGAAGAATAGAATGCCCTGTCACTTAGTAATCCTCCTAGGGAGAGATGACAAAAAAAGCAACGTTTCTGTTTTTGTACAAAACTATGAACATATGAACATGTTTTGCAAGCAAAAAGAAGGAACAAGCTGTTGCTCATTCTAATGGAAATGAACCTCACTGAAGGGCTATTCTCTAAGACATACTGAAAATGCAGTTTACAAGCTCAAACCAAGAATCCAGACTGTAAAGACAACTCTAGTCCTATCTTGAAGACTTGTGGCTTTAATTTTATTTGGGACTTTAAAATACTTATAAAGAGGGGAGTGGATATTGTTGAGAGTAGCTAAGTGTGCACAGTGACATATAGTCCCATATAGATAATTGAATAATAACATCATTCCTTAGGCATTGAAACATCTGAGACTTCCTTAAAAGGTCTCCCTTAGTGCCAGGAGATCAATTACATATCCTGGCCATGTGCATCTGTTTGTCTCAGCAGCACAGGGCTCTTCTACTTATGGCAGACACTAGCTTCCCTCATTCCTGAAAAGCAGGACTCAATATAGGACCTTACTGAAGAACTGTAAGAATGAATTAAACACTACAAAAATCATTGTAGCATGTACCAATATTATTTTTCAATCTTTTATTTCTATTAGCTTACAAAACAGCAGCTAACAAAAATGCCAAATTGCAAATTCATAATTAATTCCCTAAAATTGTTTATATATTCTTTATTGAAGTATTCATCTTGACACATAAAATAATTTTCAGTTGTATGCATCTCATCAATCACTCTGCATCACTAAACACATCTTGTCCATACTTAATTTGATGTTAAGGTTAAATGATTCAAATTTGTAAAATATATAATTTATTTTTATTAGATTTCCCATATTTTCCTTTTTGTCCAATTCTTACAGATCTGTCTAGGTCAGATTCAATTCCTTCCAAGGAATTCAACATCTCAAAAATATTTAACTTATCTTTGAATTAGCAAGTTGTGCTAGAAGACCCTACTTAGGAATTGCAAGATGGTAAGAACATGGTTTCATTGTTAAGTTGCTTCCTTTGCAAGCATGAGGACCTGAATTAGTTCTCCGGAATCCATACTGAAAAACCAAGCTGGTGTCAAGGCCTTATAATCTCAGTACTGAGAAGAAGGAGACACACGGAATCTCTGAAGCTTATTTAGCAAGCTCCAGTCCAGACAGAGACCTGGCATCATAAACTGTGGTTGAATCAAAAACTATGGTGGAAGCACCTCAGGAACAGTACCTACGACTATCTTCTGGCTTCCATATGCATATGCATGCACACACCTAGTCGCATGTACGCACATACATACATGCATGCACACAGAAAGAAATGCACTAAATAGACATCTGAAAACAATAAGGATAAAATTAATCCAGAGAATAGTTTTCCATACTAAGACATTTATTTAGTCAAACAAGATTCATACAATAAGAAACTGAGACAATTTATTTTACATTGGCTATGAGAAAAACTTTACGAGAATGTAGCTCAGGGGCTTGGTCATTGAATTTAAAAATAACAAAAAACCCCAATACTTTGTAGAGAATAAATTGGAACTTGAAATACTTTCAATAAAAGTATAACTGTTTCTCCTTATTTATCATATATGATAACTGTATCCCATGATGATATATGTTTGCACGTTTCACCAAAACATCTTCATCCCTATCAGCAGTGGTTCATCACAAAGGCTCTTTGTAATCCAGATGATTTTTCCTATCATATTTATGCATGAAATTGCCAGTAATCAAATATGTTTCCTTGGCAAAGTGTGCAAGTAGAGGACAGATAAGACCTTGCAGAATCTGACCCTCTGTTTACACCATGTGGATCCTGGGTATTGAACTCATGGCCATCAAATTCAGCCACAGCTTCTTCACCCACTGAATAACCTTGCCAGCCCTTGGAATGATTTTGGGAATAAGAAATATAGCTCCTAATTTAAAACACCCAAAGGTTTCCCCCCCACTATTTATAAGTGCAATGTTTGGATTAAACTGAACAGAAATTGGTGACCACTAATTAATTGTCTACCAAAGAAACTGCTTTGCCTTCATTACTCAAGTTGAACCCAGAGATAGAGTGATTGATCTTACAAACATGCTTTACTTCTGTGTTGGCTGGCTTTATGTCAACAGAAGAGAACCTTAGTTAAGAAAACGGCCTCAATAAATACAGCTAAAGGGTATTTCCTTAGCTAGTGATTGATGGGGGAAAGGCCCAGCCCATTGTGAGTGGCACAATTCCTGGACTGGTGGTCCTAGGGTCTCTACGAAAGAAGGCTGAGCACACTATGGGAGTAAGTCAATAAGCAGCAGCTCTATATGACTTTGCCAACAGCTCCTGTCTCCATGTTCTTACCATGTTTGAGTCCCTATCTTGACTTCCTTTGGTGGTGAATCTGGACATTCAAGCCAAATAAACCCTTCCCAACTTGCTTTTTTGATCATGGTTTTCTTCACAGAATTTGAAACCCAAGCTAAGGCAGATATTGTATGCTCACTCCTATGAGAGACACTGAAAGTTTTCATTCTCAGAATGTTAATGCTTTTCACTAGTAAATATTATTTAGGGGAAAGGAAAATATTATCAGATCCCATGTTTAAAGGCATAACATTGCCGGGCAATAGTGGTGCATGCCTTCAATCCCAGGACTTGGGAGGCAGAGTCAGGAGGATCTCTGTGAGTTCAATGCCAGCCTGGTCTATGTAGAGCTAGTGCTAGGACAGGCTCTGAAGCTACAGAGAAACCCTGTCTTAAAAAACCAAAAAAGAAAAAAAAGGCATAAGACCCTCAAATATATAAAACTGTACAGGAATTCTATGTCAGGTAGAACTTTAAGAATACCAACACACTATAATTAAAATAAGCTAAAATTCCTCAATTAATTAATTTTTCCACATTTCTTGGCTTAAAGAAACAAAAACGTAAGTGTGATAACAGAGCTAATAGTACTAATATTTTATATTTATGTGCATTTATGTAACACATATTTCAAAATACTTCACTAAAATCACATCATTAACTTATGCAAATATTCATTTAGTGCTAACATATTATACACACACACAACAGACACAACACTCTTACAACAATTAATGTAATCACGACAACCCCTCACCCATGTCTGTAAGCCATGGTTATTCTAGATTGTATCAAGTTGACAATTCAAACTAACTGTCACAGGGTTTTGGAGAGATTGTTCTGGGGTTAAAATTTTCTAATGCTCTTACAGAGGACCATGACTTCAGTTCCCAGCATCAAAGTTTAACAAATCACAACTGTTGAAGATCTCACACCTTTGCCTGGCCTCTACTTGTCACTGCAGTGCACACACCCACACAGAGATGCACACATAATTAGAAATAAAAATGTCTAAATGCTCCAACAATAATAATGAGAATCTAAATATCTCCCCTATACTTATGTGGTCCATGTTACTCTACTGTTAGGAGAAACCTTATTATTACTTATTTAGAAAGGAAAATCTTCCTTTAAGTGAAAATCTCAAGATTGGTCTTCTGTGTTGCTCGTAGTGAAGTACTGACACTAGACTGAGTAACAATACCTTTTATTTCTATATCTCCCTCTTCTGACAAGAAAGGATTAGTGCATAGGAAGCAGGTTTGAGAAGAATAAATAACAAAATGGCAATTGAGCTGAGCCAAGAATGATGGGAAGACTTTTGGGAGATGAGGTTAGAAATAAGTTCTGTTCTAGATTGAAAGAGCAGCAGAAGCCAATGGTTAAATGGTAGGGAAGTAAAGTAGATCTATAAAAATTGATAATTAAAAATACTCTCCTTCCCCCATCTTTCTCCACCTCTTTCTGCCTCTTCCTTCCTCTCTTCCTCCCCCACTTCTGTCTCTCTTAGAGAATCCACTAATTATACTGAGCAGGATGTAGAGGTGGGCTGTGTTCAGTTACTGTACAGTTCTACACACTGCAGAGTTTCAACAGCTTCCAGTAGCAAGAAGCTCAACTTCTTTCAGGAATCATCCTTTCTTATCCCCATTTCTTTCTATGGTTTGAACACTGGCTTATTATTTTAGTCTTGTTATTCTAAGTGGTTTATTATTCTTAGTGAATAGTGAATTATTCTAATAGTGCATATTATTCTATTCAGTATAAACCTGAAACTGATTAGGAATGAATAGCTCCTAAGGAGCCTTTCTGTTGCAAAATTGGGTTTCTGTACTTTTATGCTACTTATTTTTCAGTAATTGCTCTGGCAGTTTCTATCAAATAACTACACTTTTCTCTGTTGAGAACTATGCTGTTATAGTCCAGTAGCTCTAAAATAAAGACAATTCTTTGTTAAAGAGAATCTTGCTTTCAAGTAAGTGACTTTAAATTAGTGTTTTATTTCCAAGAAATATCATGTGATCACACTTTCCCCTTCCATGACCTCTTTTTATTTCTTTGTTGTCACATATATCCGTGTGTGTGTGTGTGTGTGTGTGTGTGTGTGTGTGTGTGAATACAAACTGCTCAGTTCGTATATTACTGCCTCTGCGCAGTAGGTATTGGATGCACCAGTTGGAGAGATCTTTCCTGGGGAAGATTATTTCTCCCTTTCTTGGCATTCCTTAGTTGCCTGTTATTTGTTTAGGTTCAAGAGACCATGAACTTTCCCCATTCCTTCTTAGCATGTCCATTGGTGTCATCATTGTATATATATACGTATATATACATATATATACGTATATGTATATATATATATATATATATATATATATCTGGCTGAGTCCTGAATAATACCATCTCTATACCATTTCACTAAAATTTTAGTATGCTCATAGATTCCCCAAAAGTATTATAATTCTTTTTTTCTGTAAATTAACTCTAAATTTCTAAATGCTTTAATTATATGTTGCCTTCTATAGCATTTAGTGCTATGATCAGACACAAAACAGAAGAAAGGGTTTTCTCTTGTTAAATCATTTTTATATTGGTCATATATCAACATATTTTTTCCAGTATTCAAGTCTCAAATGTACTCATTTTGTTCTAATCAATCTGTAAGGATTGATATAAAATAATCATCTTATATTTTTTTACAAGCTCCTTGCAGATACTATGCAGGGTTTCTTTTGTCTGCTTGTGAATTTTTTCTTTTGAGATAAAGCCTATAACTTGTAATGTAGCCCAAGCTATCCTTAAACTCAGAATTCTTCTACATAGTTCTCCCAACTGCTAGGATTAGAGGTATGTGCGCAGCCTAACATACAGAGATTTTTATGACAATGTTTGCTTCCTCAATGATACATCCTCATATAATCTGAGCTGACTTTAATGCCAATTGCAGTAGGTGTGCAGTCCTCAGTTTCAGTTTCTGGCCAACCTGGACCAGTCTTGGATTCACTGTCATTGTTTTTCTGTGTCTGTGAGCTATAAATGTTACTAATGCTCTCCAAAAACCCTATACACACTATATTTTCTGAATCCTTATATATAAAGGAAAGTAAAACATCTTTCTAAAGGTGGTTAGAACTTTTCAGTAGCCATTTGGTCAAATGTATTAAATATTTAAACTTAAATAATTTTGACTCAATGTTTAAAGAGTTTTTGTTCTCTTTCACGTCCCAATAATCTTAGGGGGAAAAATACTGGTCTACAAGAATACCAGGGTCACAAGTGTTGCACAGACATACATGCCAAAAAAATATGATATGCATTAAAGTTAAAAAAAAACTTCAGAAAAAGGATAAAGATGTCATAAATCCAAAATATGAAACAACAAAATTTATAGAAAACCATAGACATTAAGTATGTATAGTGGAACATGCTTGTAATCTCAGTACACAGGAAGCTAGCTCTGTACAGTGGTGAATGCTTGTAGTCCTAGCACACAGGAAGCTGAAAAATGAGGATCTCAGGTGTGATACCAGCCTGGCATACACAGTGAGTCTCAAAGTTAAAAATAACCAAAATGAAACAGATGTGTCATATAGCTTACTCTAAACCTCCCCAAAAAGATTTGCCATTAACATTTGGTCATATCTAAAAATAATTATCACCTAATACTTACTTATAGCAGATGTCAGCATTAATTCAATTTTTAGGTCATTAACCTTCACCAGGAAACTTTGGTAACATAGTTCCAGGACAACCTTGAAAATTCTAATGTGGGCACTACAACCTCAGTATGTTTCCTCCGTGTCTTTTGTTTTCTTTCCATAGGTTCTCTGATCACTCTCCAGAATGGTTGTAGAATACTACTTTAACTATGGTAAAGATGTGTAACATCTCTTTATGTTGTGGATTATTACTTTACCTAGGCAGAGAGGTGTTACATTTGTTTATGCTGCATTTGTTTAACATGTGTCAATGTGTTGCTTTGCCTGCCTAATGCACCTGATTGATATAATAAAAAATATGACCAGTCAATAGCAAGATAGTAGAAGGATAGGCAGGCCTGGTGGGCAGAGAGAACTAAAGAGAGAAGAGAAAGAGACAGGCACTCCCAGGGCCAGAAGCTGGGCAGCTACCAGACAGACAGACATAGAGGAAACACAAATGTAAGACATACAGAAAGAAAGAAAGGTAAAAAGCCCAAAGGCAAAATGTATATGAAGGTAAATAAGTTAATATAAGTTTTAAGAGCTAGTGCGACAAGCATAATATAAGGGCAAGCACACGTAAATAATTGTAAGTCTTCATGTCATGACTTGGAAGCTGGTTGTTGACCTAAAAGAAAGCCTGCTACACAGAGCTAATTACTTTTTATAGTAAATATTTTATTCATGAGCAACCTCATAAAGAAACTCACATCCACAGGTGCATTACTTAGTTCTATAACTTTAATTTTTTATTTAATTACCTTATAAAATAATGTATTTCCATTATGGGTTTATTACAATTTGAAATGATATGATTTATCCCTATCCATTCTCTTTTGCACTTTGCCTCATTTTTTACCTTAGAACACAAAACAAGCTGGTACTTAATTGGACCCTTCACACCTACAGACTAGTGTTGATGGTACTGTAAGGTACCCTCACACTACTCGAGGAAGAAGGGAAACAACCTAGCCACAAACCCTCAATGCCACATTGGTGACTTCCCTAGAAGATATACTGGTGCTATCATGCTACAAAAAAAATGTGAGAGTAACTGACTATTACCTGATTAAAATTAATGCCTCTTCCCAGGTTGGAAATCATGCCTGACACTGCTCACATGGGCAAAGACTTGAGACTAAATAAACCATGGATCTATAGGACAACCAAATACTATTGGTTTTCTAAGGAAAGACAGCAATAAAATGACACATAGACATTCTTCTATACCTACAGTTCAGTGTCTTGCTCAGCCTTCCTCTTCTAATAGATGGGAACTAACACTGAGACTCACAGCTGGATACTGTAAAGAGAATGGAATATTTTAGGATACTCAGTCCTAAAGGGCATGCTTCCATCAAACTTCTTCCCTCATGGACCAGAAAACTCTATGGAAGAGGAAGCAGAAAGATTGTTAAGAGCCAGAGGGAATAACACCAAGGAATTGGTATCTTCCAGATACAACAGGACCAATGTACCTAATAGAGTGTCTGCACAGCTTTGATGTGGGATTCCCCTCTGTATTCTGTGATTACCATTGATTAATAAAGAATCTACTTTGGGCCTATAACAGAGCAAAACAGAGCTAGGTGGGGAAAAC
>JAQHUG010000070.1:5675132-5692566 GCA_028555095.1 Dicrostonyx torquatus | reverse complement strand
CCCTACACAAAAATCAGCCAATCAGGAGCCCCAAACCTTAGAAATCCCTCACCCCAATCTTTACTACTATAAAAACCCAACTCAAACTGAGCTCGGATCTCTCTGATCACTCCAATACATTGGACACATGAAGAGAGTGAGTTTGCAAACTTGTGTAAAAAGAAAGGTTGTAATGATTTCTTTCCCTTTAAGAGACAAGCCACACCTACTCCCTTCCCCATCCACTGAGGCAGGCTGATCTTCAGCTTCTGGCCTGAGAGCTCTCTCTCTTTTCTGTCTTCCTCTCAGAGAGGTAGCTTCTGCCTCTCTCCCCACTTCTCCCCTTACCCCCACTTCTGTCTCTCTCTTCTCTTTCTCTCTCTCTCCTCCCCCTCTTTTCTTAGCCCCCTGATAACCCTAATAAATGTTCAACTTTACTCTGCATGGCATGCCTATCCATGTCTCTGGCTCCTGCCTGCCTGCCACCACTCAGGGACTGGCAGCCATCTCTGCCTGGGACTGGCTGCTCTCAGGGCCCGCTGCCTGCCACCACATGGCCTGCTACCAGTGCTTGGGGACCTACAGCATTTCTGCTGTCTACTGCCACCAGGGATCCTGCAGCATTTTTAATTGTTCCATTACAAAGCTTCTTTGCTTTTACATGCAGGACTTGGTCTTCTACTTGGTTTGGGGGAGACTCTGTGATCGGGAATAAATTTGTATCTACATGTAACATTGTGTTTCAGCTACTAGAAAAATTCACTTTAGTATTGATCAACAAATAAATCTTGTAATCTCAGAAACTGAGTTCAGACAAGTTGCTTTAGGAAATGGTTTTAAATGGAAAATTAACATTGTGCTAACTAATAAATCATAAATTCAATGACTACAAGCTAAGTGAAAACCCATTGATTTACAAAAGAATCATTGGCTTTTAAAATCAACACAACAGCTTAGTAGGAAAAACCATCTAATGAAAAATATTATAATTTATTAATATTTGAAACCAGTAGACATGTAAAAGACTAGGATGGTAAATACTACATTAATGTTACCATTTACCACTTACACACATGCATGTATTGAGACATGCATACTTATTGTTCATAGGTTATATGAATTTTTTATTAAGAGGTAGTCACAAAGTCTCTTAATATATGTACAGCTAAATACAAACCTTGTTTATCAAACCTCTATGTAAAGCATGTAGTTGAAGATGTCTGTATTTCTTTAAGCACATAGGAATAATTTTAAAATAATTAAAGTACAGAGAAGGAAAAAACCCGAGTATGGGGTTTTCAAACACATTTTCTCTGAAAACTGTTGGTCTCATTGTTGCTGTGCTTCTGTTTTTACTGTGCTGGAGCCTGGGAACTAGGTCCTCACCCACTGAAGCTCTTGTTATCATCACTAGACTTGGTCCTTAAACCCCAACCTACAAACCATTTTACAGCAAACTTCAGTGAACTGTCACTAACCTGTGATGAGACTCATCTGAAGTTAGTTTTTCTGGAATTTTGGCATTAGAGATGCCTTCAGAACCTAACTCATAGCCTTCTAGTCATGCCACGCACACCTGTGACTCCTTCAATGACAATGACACCAGTGATCACATAAAATACACTTGGATGCCCCTAGTAATGAAAATTACTTACCAAGGTGAATGCATATGATTCAGAGTGAACAGAAGCTGAAAATGGTGATGGGTTACTAGGAGGTTCTCCCACCCGTCTGCCATAAACCCGAGCCTGAAAGTGATCAGGTCCAGATATTCCATGAGGCTTTCAGTAGCAGAGCATGGCTAAAGTTGCTCTCTGCTACCAGGAGACACCTACTGTGGTCTGTAACAGCTGAAGTAGCTCACCTTGCTTCACTCATTTCTTCTGCTTCCAAAACACAAAGAACTGCATCCAATTGGCTAGTCATTGCATGCATAGCTCTCATAACCAAATATTCCAAGACATGTCACTGTTAGGTTTCCAGTCTCTGGACAGTAGAAGTTCAATGGTACAGTAGCAAAATGGAACTGAATTATAACCTACAACATTCGACAGTGTGAGATGAAGCAATTCTTCCTCAGGACATGTTTGGCTCTGTAATTGTCTGAGTTTCTTTTCTGTTGCTGTGATAAAATATCCTGACAAAAAGCCACTTAAGAGGAAAAGGGGGTTATTTCAGCTTATAGTTCCAGGCTATAGTCTATCATAGCAGGTACATCAAAGTGGCAGGAGCATAAAGCCGATACACACATCACATCCACGATGTGAGTTTCCCCACTGATGTTGTGAATATCATTGGTAAATAAACAAACTGCCTTGGCCTTTTGATAGGACAGGGTAGAGCTAGACAGGGAAAAATAAACTGAATGCTGGGAAAAAAGGAGGCAGAGGCAAGGAGAAGCCATGTAGGCCGCTGGAGACAGATGCCAGGCAGAACATTACCCGGTAAGCCACAGCCATGTGGCGATACACAGATTAATAGAAATGAGTTAGTTTAAGGTATGAGTTAGCCAGAAATACACATAAGCTATTGACCAAACAGTGTTGCAAATAATATGGTTTCTGTGTGATTATTTCAGGAGTCTGGGCAGTCAGGAAACAAGCAAGCAGCCTCCTACAACACAACCATGCATGAAAAGAAAAAAAAACATATTTATGTTTGCTTATGTGCTTGCTTATGCTCAGCTGGATTTTTCTAGTGTAATACAGTTCTGGGTCCCTTGACCAGGAAATGACAACTCCCAGAGTGGACTGAGTCTCCCGTCATCAACTGACTTAAAACTATTACCTATAGACGAACATGTACAGATAAGCCTTCACTGAGATTCTCATCCCAGGTGACTGTAGGAAGTTTACAATAAAAGGTGTCCTAGACACAATCCAACAAATATGGTTACTTAAAAATGTCCAAAGTGACATCCCAGTACATATCACATTTTTCTTTTTTGGTAGTCTGAAAACTGTTGGTATATCATCTTACTTTAAAACTCTTTATAGTTCAACTTTACATAACCTAAATTACCCAGACATATTATACAGGTAACAGTGTGTTTGCAAATACTCCATTTAAGATTTTATTACTACATTTCAATCAAACCAAAGAGGTAATATAAAAAAAGGCAAAATAATCTAATGGTAACTTTATGTAATTTGCATTCCTGTCCATATAAGTTTTCTTTTGGGTCATAAACCTAAGATATCTGGAAATATGTAACTTTAAACAGGAGAGAGCTGCATACAGTATGATTGATACATGGAATATAAAATATTAAATAACTTGAAAGATTAACAACAATGGAGCAGAAATAATCAAATCGCTCAATTCCTTATACAAATACATACACATATTTGTTCTTGATGTTAAAAATGCTTAAAGGTCAAATATTATGAATTGCAGAAAACTTTCATTAGCCTGCCCAGGATTTTCAAAGAAATGAAACAGCAGCTCCTGACCTAGTTGATGATAGAACCATTTTTGCTCTTGGTTCTGTATTTACTTCAAGATGGTTGTGACATTTGCTCAGTATTGAAGAATATGTATATGAGATAGCATTTCACTAAACCATCTGTCATCCTCAGTGGTAAGTGAAAATATAGTTTAGAAATTGAAAATTTGTACAAATGCCCTAACAAGAAGAAAGCATGAGGTATTCCGTGGGAATGCGTCTGGAAACGAGACATAAAAAGGTGGATTAAGCAGCTGCAGGCTGCCTACTCATCAGCCCCCTAGATAAATGCAATCATGCTAGTGCTGCAAGCAAAGGCATATTCACTATAGGAACACTCTCAGCTTGGCTTTATCATTGATGTTGCAAAGGAAACTTTGTAAAGTAGGAAAGAAACGATGTCTGTGGGTGTCAGAATTTGGAAAGGGGAGAAGCCAAGCTCAATTCACATTTTCCAGAACAAGAAGATATGGCATGTGTATAGCAGACGCAGGTACAGTTTATTAGAAAAATATACTCTTACATGGGAGAGCCGCAGCCTGAGCAGAGGAAAAAGGTTTAGTAGTTCACAAGGCTCCACTGCACAAAAGATGACAGCTTTTATACCGCACTGGATGGACTTTCAGTGTCACAGTGGAATTTCTCTCACATGATATATTTTTCTCAAGTAGTTCTACATACTGCTCCCAACATCCTGTGTCTCATTAGCATCTCAAATCCCCATCCAGGGGTCTACATTTTAGTACCATAATGAGTCACGAGTCACCTTAGACACACTGCATTGTTCCTGTGCTTACATCAGTAGCTCTGGTCAGTGCCAGTCAGGCTTAGCTGATTTCAGACTTCCTCTTTGTTTATGTTTTTCGTATGCAAATTTTATAGCATTCTAGTCAACCTTTCTGGATCTGCTTCTCTGTCCTATTTTCTCTTCTCAATATCGGCAGCCTGATTTTCAAACATTAAATTCATATGACAACCTCAAATCATCCACTACCTTTGTAAATTCAGGGAAAGACAATTTTACAGATTCATTATCAGGCCTTGTCATTCTGAGTGATCCAAGGGTAAAGTCTAACATATTACCTCTTTGCAGTTAATCTTGAGAGGTAGCTTGGGCAATGATTTCTGGGAAGAGCATACTTCACCCTAATTGCCTTCCCTGAGCAGAAGGGCACTCCATGAGGTAAAGGTATCTACCAACATTACAGTTACTTTAACCCTAGGCAGGCAGGCATGTGGGTAAAGTTTATCTGTTCTCAGCTGGATAAGTACTCCCTTCTTTAATCGAGGTTAATCAGAGAGGCTATTCTTGGTGCCAGGTTGTTAATGGCACAGAGGAAACACACAGGGCACACCTGTTTGGTGGTTATCATTAACTGGTCCCTGTAAAAATAAGGGAGGCCATAGTCACAGTGGCATCATGACCTCTGTGGTAAGTGTCACGTAGGGCCTTGCTTTCCAGTACTCAGCTTCTAGTAAAACAAGTTGACCAATTAGCAACTCCATATTGTTCTTTGCCCCTTCCCTATTATAATGGGGTCTTCCTTGATTCTTCTAATGTCTCACTGAGAAGGAATAGGCACAGGGTTAAAGGGGATGACATCACCATAGCTTCCATCTCTTTCTCATCCTTTTGATTTCCTACAGAGGTTGATCTGTGGTCCTTTTGGTGACCTCTACAGCAGATCACCTACACTTTTCTGCAAGGACAGATTTTAGTGAGAACGAATCTATGGTTTTCTGTTTTATGAAGGACTTTCCCTGCCATCAACCCTCTTTCCCTCCACGTCTCCGTATGAACATATGGCAACAAAGGAAGTTATTAGGAGTCAGTATAAATGTTAATGATTTTCCTTTTGCTCTTTGGGCAGATGTCCTGTGACTTGATACACCTGGCTGAGACTCAAAATGCCGTACTCAGCCTGTATTTCACCCTGGAGGATGTAACTCTCACTGTTCATGTACCGTTCTTCCTCTAGACTGGACAATGATTCATGTGTTAGGTTGGGTATGCTAGGATAAATCTGAAAGACAGCATGTTCATGCAAATGTTCAAATCCCTGCTCTCAAAATGTTAACAAGTATTTACAACAACATGGGAAACGTCCAAGCCAGTACCTTAATATTGATTATTCATTCTCCTGTCATGCAGGGATGTCCTTCATCCTCCAGGACAGCTTAATGGTGGGAATTTGAACCTTAAGTAACATTATCTTGATTGCCTCCCTTACCAAAAGGACAGAGGGTGATGCCACCCTTAGTTGGGCCATTCCTTTGAAGTTCTGTCTAGTTTTCCTGAAGGACATGCCAGTGATCACATATCAGGCCTACCTCCTGGGAGAACCCCAATGACTATTCTGTTTTTCTCTGAAAAAAAGAAGTTTTTGTTAGACTAAGAGTTCCCAAGAAGGGATTTGAAATAAATCCAATTTGATGGTCTTGATAGTCTTCTGTGTCTTTGAAGTTCATTTCAGTGAGTTGATTCCTGGCCCTTAAGTTGCCTCATAAAGGAATTGGGAATCCAAATTTGACAAACCCCTGCCATTTTCAAGAGGGAGGGAACAGTACTGTTTGGTGACCAGAGGACTCAAATTATAAACAAGCTGAATGTGGTCGGGGCCAAGTTGCACAGTTTCTGAATAAGGATGTGTCAAAGTGCATTACTCTTTGGAGAGATTTGTTGCTTTGCTTGGATAAGTTTGCATCTTCTCTTTGACAAGTATCTTAATAGTATTAGCATTAGAAGATTGCAAGGTGGAACTGCATATCAAGAGATCCTTTACACACTATAGAATGACTTTCTCCTTCAACTTCAAATTCCCTCTAAGCCCTGATAAAAGGTGTGGACTGACTCCCACCCCTTAAGGAAGTACCATTCAAATATATCATGATTGTTTTATATTAGAAATTAACTAATTTCTATTTAGTTAACAGATTAACAGAATTCTCCAAATTAACAGAAATAGAAGTCTAGGTGTAGTATAATTAAGAAAGATATAATCTTTTAGACCTAATACTAATAACCAGTGACTGTAAAACACGGCAGGATTCTTCTCTTGTGAAGAATCGCTAATTGTGATGTAATCAACTGACTTAACTATTGCCTTTCTCATTCATCTTCTTAGGGCTTCTAGGAATTTAGCCCTCTTATTTATTTTCCATCAGTGTTATGAAACCAATCAGGTAATAGTTTCATTCCTTGGTGTTTTCCTTCCAGATTACTGGGAGACATCTTGTATGCTTCTTTCCCTGTTGCTGCTAAACTGTGTTCCTTTTCAATTGATACACAGCTGGTAGTTAGATAAACTGCACATCTCTCCAGGGCAGTGAAAAAAATAAAGAAGAAAGAAAGAAAGAAAGAAAGAAAGAAAGAAAGAAAGAAAGAAAGAAAGAAGAAAAAATAGAGTCAGGGTCTGGAAGCCACTGGTTCCATTCTTCGAGTAAGTTCCCAGTTTTCCTTAGATTTTTAGTTATTTGACAGTTACTATAAATGGCACCATAACCATATCATCATTTAACTCCAGCCATTTATCTTAGTGGCAAGAATATGCCATGCCTCAGAATATGGCACTCCTCTATGAATATATCCAGAACTGAAAAATGTAGTTTGAGGGTCAAGGTTTAGGTTAGCAGTAAGAGGTACTTGGTAAGGTGTCAACTTGTTTCCTCCTGAGAGGCTGTTACACCCTGAAATAGTGGGTCATCCAGAATATCCAGGCTTTACTCTTTGTCATTTCCTTTGGTTCTATGCTCCCTTTACAAGAGCTTCTGACACAGAGTCATAAAAATCTAAACACATCAGCTCTCAGTTTCCCTTGCATCCTACATAAAAGATATAATTGTAGAGTTACAGGTAAGACTGCTCTTTTCAATCTAGTTATCTCCAACCCCCAGTTTATATGGAGAACAGGCAGTATTGCAGTAGGAGAAAATATTCCTTTTTCAGGGGTTGGCTGATGAAACTTTCTCCATTGGTTAATAATACACTAAAGAGGGCAGTCTAAGGAACAAGAAGAGGAGGACCTGCAATGGAGAAGTTAAAAGAATGTAGAAGTACAGGCCAGATTTTCTCCCAGAGAGTTGAGCTCTGAGGTGTAGGAATAGATGTTCAGATTTGAAAATGCCAGGGAAAGGGAGTCTCCATTTAGAATCTTCCTTCAGGGTGTTTGGTATCTGCAACCTTAAGCGTCTACACCCCTTCTACAAAGGTCTTCCTCATAAATTAAGCCCTCATTTTACTAGGAAATTTCTGGACATTTACAATGGTTCTTTCTAATCTTCCAATCTGAGTAACTGGCCTCTTCCTAATGGAATCGCATATACAACTAGCCATCAATATGTCTTGGGACTTTGTTGAAGAAGACAGAATACTAGGGTTTGTCAATAATAAAAATAAACAGGCAGCCGGCTTTGTTAGAGAGAGAGAAAACCTGTATTCATAATCTAAAGGATTTAGACAACTGTAACTCAGCTATTGTTGCCTTTTGGAAGTATTTAGTAGATGAAAAACATAAGTTTGAGCCTGTTAAAGAGAGGATCTCTTCCCCCTGGATGTCAGAACTGGGACTTCCCAACAAGCAAACAGCAGGAGTGTGGCTTATGATTGGCAAAATTCAATTTACAAATGAGATCATAAAATTAAGTCCCTAAATCTAACATGGAGAATAGAAAAAAAATTAAGCAAAGCAATTTCAGGAAAAAAAAATGGAAGTAAAAACACGTTTTTGTTTTCTGTCCAGTATGTATAAGTTAGATATAGCTAGCCATGTATAAATCTGCCACGAACATCTTGAAGTTTCAAGAACACCCTAATGACTTTTATTTGCTTGGCTGTTCCTAATAAAGACAGCAGATGAGGAAGAAGAGAAAGGAAAATATAACCATAGGGATGAAGTATGATCTCTCCCTCCTACCCAGGAGACTTACCTCCTACCCAGGCTTGCCATCTATTGCTGTGGAATATCCTAAGCTATCAGGTTTCCAAGTTCTAAAAGTTCAACCAAAGAACTGAGTAAGAATGGGGTGGAGCAATTGCTCAGTGGGTAGGGCACTTGTTATGCACATATGAGGATGAGGATTCCAATCCCTAGCACCCATGTAAAATGCTAGACATTCTTGAAAGTATCTCTTTAACTCTAGTAATTGGGTACTAATTTGGGATTGAGGTGGGAGAATGGCTTGAAGCTTGCTAAATACCAATCTAGCCCAAGTTTCGGTAAAAGACCGTACATGATTCAAGATAAAAAGGTGGAGAGTTTTAGATCAGGACATCAGATGTTTGTAAGCACTGCGCAAAAGTGCACACACAAGCACAAAAACAAGAATCTTAATAGTGCACATGACCAATTGATATAGGTTTATTTAGAAGAGAGAGCAGCATTAAAGGTGGAGTCAGTGCAATGAGCAGTGGACACGGGCAAGATGGCTTTAGAGCTCCTTTTTCACAACTCTTTTGTGATTTAGGCAGATGTGGGGGCAGATTTAGGGTCAGAAACTGGAAGGATCCTTAACCTAATTGATAGTTATTGACAGTTAGGTCATTATATAAGTGTTGACAATCTGCCCATGGGTGTGCTGTATATGCCATAATTTTGAGCACATGTATGCAACCATCAAGTATGCTCAAGACATCAATAGAGGGTCCTCCTACAACAGATCACTTCAAATATTGACTTTGTTCATCTTTCCTACAGAGTGCATGTGAGCATAATTTACAAGGGAGGAGGAGCTGAGTTTTGTCCTACCAGAAGAGGCAGAAATCTGTTTCAAGGAGAGCTGCCTATGATCACAAGAGATGTTCCCTCAGTACATTTTTTCTCACTATTTATAAATCTACAAAATATCTAGTCCCATTCACCCGACTTCTTAGCTTAAGAGTAGAGATTTATTTTATACCCAACAACTTGCCTTCTGAGAAGAAAAGTCACCCTGTTCACAAACTCCACTTCCAGCACCTCTTCAAAATTCCTTCTTCCTCAGGGAAGGAGAGGAGTCAAGCTGCTCTTGAGTGACTCTTAATGTTTCATTCCTATTCATGTTTTCAGTATATAGAAAATTCAAAAAGAGAAATAGGTCAAGGGGTAGGAGCTGGAATGAAGTAAAAAACAAGCAAGACCAAAAGTAGATGAGATTGAAAGGCTCTTCTCCACAGGAAGACTTTTCAAAGTGTTTCCACTTCAGCCAGCAGGCGTCTACAGGTGTAAGCAGGTAGACAACATCAGTTGGGAATCTGTGGATCATCAACGATATCAAAGGAATTGCCACGGAAGAATAAATTAGTCTAAGTGTTTCTTGCCAGCAGAAGTCTTTCAGAAAGCTCTCTTTCTCTCATTCTGGGTCTGCTGTGCCAATTAAGGGCAACTCTCCCCATGAAGAGAAAGGTTTAAAGTAAAAGCAGCTCCATTTGCATGTAAGGAGAGGGATACAGCAAGCTCTGAGCCATGGTACCTGCTCCAATTCCTGTTGCTGTTGAGGCACTAATGCTTCTAGAGTCATTAATTGCCATAGTAACAGAACTATAAAGTATTTCAAGGAAAGAAGAAGTTCCCATGCTCAGAGTGAAACGTTTATGAATTGGATCTTTAAGCTAAATGTTATGTAAATAAGTTCCCTAGCATATACTTTGGTAATGAAAGCAAACTTCATGGAGCGATTCACTGTTGATGAGGTACTACTCATACGCATATTACCTAATTTGCTGCAACTACAAAACTTAGTGAAAGCAGGTTATTTTTTTTTGCACTTAGAAATGAATATGCTATTTAACATTTTCTCCAAACTGCAAAGCAACGATATTGCTAGACATTTTCATATCTCATCATTTGGACAAGGCCTTATTCAGCTATAAAGTAATAAAGCAAAATTTTTGTGCACTCTTCTGAGTCTAAACAACATGTCTCTTCACTTATGTTTCCCACGTGCCTACATTTTCTAGAATAATCATGACTCCAAGTGACTTTATTACTTTAGCAGACACTTTAGTAAATATGGGCATATTTGTGTCTTAATCATGATAGTATTGAAATAAATCCATAAAAAATAACCATCAAAAATCCATTTTATGAAAACATACATATATGCTAAGGAAAGCAGTGTTTTCTTAATTAGTCTGCTGTGACTTAGGAAAGAATGATGTTGATACTTGGTAGTTGAAAAAATTTGACAAGTACTGAAAACATTTCTTCATTAATCTTCAAAGTAACGAGAAGTTAAAAAAAAAATCAACCCTGATAAACAATAAGAATCACAGGGACTTTAAAGGATAAACAATGACTCATTTACCATAGGGTAAATAAATCACGAGCCCTGGGATTGAACCTGAGCAGCTGTTCTTTGCTGTTTTCCTGATGCACACCATAGTACACCTCATGACATGGAATAATGGCCATTTTACCTGGCCTTCCAAATTCACATAGTCTTTACAATATCACATCTAGAATACATAACTCACTAGGTATTTTCAGTTTATGCTTTTTTAAAATTTTTTTCAATTTGTGATACACTATTATCTTATATCTAGACATATTTTAAACATTAAAGTTTCATTTTCTTATTAGGAAATCATAGATAAGAAATTTAAGGGAATAATTGTGGAAATAAAGCCAGATCTAAATGACGAAGAGGTTGTGACACTCTATATCACAAAAGTAAAGCAAAATCTAAAAATGACACCATAAACGGGCACTTTCAATTCAATATTTTTATACTTATTTTATTTAACACAGTTGACTGTTTTCCTGGTAAATCTATTTAGTTTTCAATGTATTTACTAATTTGAGGCCCCTTTATTTGCCAGCTGTGACTATTTTGAAAAAGTCATTTTAACCACGTTTCTTTTCATAACAGAGAAAAATGCTATGTTTTGAAATCGGAAAGATTCTGGGATAAAATGATATATTGAACAGTATACAGAAAGTTATGACTCATTTACCTTTCTATAAAAGCACTGACTTGAAATTTCAGCAGCATCTGAAAAGTTACAGCTTCATCCTTTTATTAATATATCACAGGTAGATCCTGTGGCAGGAGCAGCCTGCACCTGTATCCCAGAACCAGCTGTTCCTACTAAAATTAATGTCTGTAGAATCCTGGCTGGCAGCAGATGATAGAGCCATTAATCAACAATGGACAAGTTTACCAGGGTTTCAAGTTTTGGTACAATTGTAATTTGTTCATCATGAGTTTCCTGAGGAATACAGATGGAAGAAAGAATTAGATAAAATTCACAATGAAACAAAGCCAACCATTTCTGAGAGCAGTGCTATTCTTTGTACTCTTTCTTACTTATGAGGTCTTTATTTCTTTGTCATGTATGCAATCTTCTCCACGTGTGTACCATATATAGTAGCCATCAGATGAAGCAATAAAGAACAGCTAGGAATATAACAGAAAATAAACCGGATCTAAAGAGACATAGAGGTATCTCTCAGCCTATGATTGTAAGATATACGCCTTACTTGAGGTAAGTTAATTGATCTGTCATGCACTTGCGAAAATAAAGTGTAAAGTAGTCCATCTTCTTCTCTGCTTCCAGACAAAATGGGAAAACGGGAACTAGATTTATCTTCCCTCCCGCCCCCGAAATAACTTTTAAACACTGTCAAAAGTATAAGGAACAAGTTTTTAGTCATCTGGTATCTTTGAGAGATATCACATGATGCTGACTGAGCTTTTTGACTGGTCCCTTGACTTTCCAAAAGAACCTCCAGGAAGCAGCCCTATGAGCAGGACCCACAAAGAAGTTGTAAATCTCTTGGAGAAAACGGAGTAAGGACAATGAAAGGCAGGACTTGATTTGAAAAGAGATTTGTATTAAAAAAAATCAAATAAAAAAGGAAGCATTTGGTTGGGAAAAACAAAAATAAAATCACTGTTTAGTTATCCAGTAATCTTCCTGATATATGTAAATTGAAACCCTCATTCTACCACATGCTACAAGTACATGAAATTTCTGTTGTTAATCCCTCGTGGAACAATAGTGTTTTCATGCTTGGTAATTACTCCTACAAGTTCATATACAGCTTTTACATCTAGTGAAAATTGTGCATATTCAATAAATTATCATGCAATTGAGTGATTGAGAACAAAAAATTTAACATGTTCACATATTTCCACATCTGTTTGTGCAGAAGAATTCATATTTTCGGTCAATAATAATAATAGATCAGTGCTTTTGAGGAGATATATATTGGATTAAATAATTTGTATCTAACTTCTCAAGGAATTACACTGATATTTTGCTATTGTTTACAATATCTGACATTGATATTACAATATCTGCCAATATTGTCAAATATTGACATTGTATAGAATTTTATACAACATGCATAGTTTTGGGGAAAATATTATGATTAATCTGGATGTTAATAGTAAGTAGATTCAAGAATCACTTTTTCATATTTCTTGTTATAGGTGAAATCTATCTGACGAGTGTTCCTAATCTCACATCATCTTTGTTATGCAGAACAAATCTAAACCTGTCACATAAACAGAAAGCAGGAGTCCTTTAAAGCAATAAAGACAAAAGAACAGTTCCTTTTTACTTTTGTAATTCTTAGAGTTTTAAATGTATATCGATACATTTTCAATGTTATGGTAGTAGTTATAATAAATAACAATAATGGGTCCACCTCAGACAAAGTAAAACATGAAATCATGAATATCAGGTGGAAAACTCTCGGGATTATTTTGTATGTTTTCCTAATTACAAAAAGCAAAGTTCACTGATTTTTGTTTTCCCAATAAAGCAATACTTAAGCAAGATAAGTAATAACTAAACCGTCAGAGTGTTAAGAAAAAGTCATCAAAATTGCTCTCCTGAACATACTAAACCTCTCTCCTACTTTGCTACACCTAATTAGCTGTGCTATGTTAATGGCTTTTCAAAGGTGCTTTTGTTGATTTTTGTAGCTGAAGCATATGATTCTACCTTAAATCCTGATGGCTTTTCTTACACATATCTCAAAACTTTATGAAAAAACAATATAGTGGAAATTCATTTGTTTTTGAAAGAAATAAGTAACAATATGCTGATATTATTATTTCCCTGACATAAATTTTAATGTAGACATATAAATTTTACCTAAATAATCCTTAAACAGTAGATTTAACTATTTAATGTCAAATATTTTTAATAAATTATGTTGTTATTATTCAGTACAAAATTGAATAGTCAGTGTTATGGGCACTGATCATTATGAGGTATTACAAGACCTTGCATGCAAAAACATTAATTTAATAATTATAGTAAAAGAGGAAACAATGAAGTTACAGGTTAGTGTTCACTTAAATAGTTTCATTCTTCAAATCAACAAGGAACAATGCAATCTATATACTACAGTATTACCAAAAATGGTAGTGACTAGACCT
Source organism: Dicrostonyx torquatus (assembly GCA_028555095.1). Taxonomy (NCBI): domain Eukaryota; kingdom Metazoa; phylum Chordata; class Mammalia; order Rodentia; family Cricetidae; genus Dicrostonyx; species Dicrostonyx torquatus. The sequence goes on along the minus strand of JAQHUG010000070.1, from coordinate 5,678,774 downwards.
CATTGTCTTAGACATAAAACATGTTCACTTCTGTCTACTGTTAAAAAGAAATTTGGTGTTCTCACTGTGGGCTCCCATTTCATTATGTCCAGTAAAAATCAATAGACACTTAAAGGATCTATTCCCAGTCTTTTCAAACTAAGTATTTTAAAATTCTATTATCCTTCCTTCTGTATTCTTCCTTTCTCTCTTTGTAACCAGTGAGCCACAATCTAGCCACTGATGAGGTGTCTGAATTTAATGGTTTCACTTTTTTCTCCTCCCCCGAGTAGTGATTTTATCCCGCAATTGCCTTTTTCTCTCCTGTCAAATCTTCTACAGCATAATCCATCAAGCCCTTCTTGTGTTGTCTCTACTTATTTCTCTTTTTCAAGTGCAGTGAAATTCCTCTTCTTTGAGTTATTGCTAAAATATCAGTGTGCACACACACACACACACACACACACACAATGGCATATGCAGACATGGGTATACAGACATACTAGATCATACTTTGTTTGAATATACTCTATGTAATGATAAACAAATGTATGCAGTCCTGGTTTTAAGAAATAATGTTTTTTAAAGTGTGTATGTGTGTAGGTATTAAACTCAGGGCTTCGCCAATGCTAGGCATATGTCCTAGCTCTGAGCTACAGTCTCTCTCTCTCTTACTAAAAGAATGAAAAGATATGGGATACATTCTTGAGTATACAATGAATAGTATTATTTTATCACTGTTTTTGTTTCATTGGGTTGCTATAAAAGGAATGTTTTCTACTTACACAATTTATTGTGCTTAACATGGTATCTTGCTATGCTTTGGCCACTATTCCTATAAAAAACTAAAGAGAGGACACTAATCGGATAGGATAAAAAGTTTCAGGACAATGTCTGTTTGGAAAGTCATTGGTGATGAACAGGGAAAACTGATCCCAAACTGAAGATGAGTGTAGATCTCATTCATCTCTTTTCCTAGGGGTTCTGTATAATTAAATGTTGACTCTACTCGTTTTCCATTTACTTTAGTGACCTTGAAAACTAAGGAACTTCGACTTAGAGAGAACTTCACACATCTCCCTTATTTTAGCATTAAGTGTATTAGAACAATGGGCCTTGAGTTGCGAATAGATTCCAGTCCACATAGATCGTAAAGAAAATCTAGAGTCATGCATGGCTTTCATTCTTTCATTCACTTTTTGCTCACTGGGCACAGTATAAAGCAGTCTTAATTTAAGGTACATACAAATTTATTTTTAACAAATGATTTCAAGGTAAAACTCCATTCCTGACTGCTTTATCTCTGTACCTAGAATTGCTTAGTAGGTTGTTTCACTGCCCTGTAATTTACCTAGAGAGCCTATAATGTTTTAAAATAAACTTTAAGATGTCTAAGTTTACCCAATAGGTTAATTTGGACAATGGTCGTTGACCTGAACTACAAAATCGCCAACAGTTCTAAAACTGAATTCTGTCTCTCTGTTCTAAATCTCTATAATCAAAGCAAAAACAGTTTTGCTACCAAAAATAGGCTTTTTCTTTTAATGTTGCTTTGCTGAGTATTTGAACATAAAAGTATCAATTGCATATTAACTATAAAGCATTAAGATTGAAGTAAGAAATTGAACAACACCCAGATAAATGAAAGGTATCTAATATCCTATTTTCTAGGGCCAGGAAACTTAATATCAAAACTGAGGTTGAAGATTCAGTGAAGTCTCTATCAAAATTATATAAACAATAGCAGTTTTCACAGAAGTGGCGAAAAGAAAAAGAAAAAAAAATAGTATTTGTGTGGTGCTATAAAACACCTTGGATAGCCAAACAAAGTTTGATTAAGAAGAATGAAGTGTGGGCATCAGAAAACATACTACAAAATAGTAGTTTACAAATCAGAAACCTGCTGCTGTAACCACCGACACAGAGACAAAACGAGAGGGCTAGAACTCAGAAATAAATGCTCATGTTCACCACCATTGAATTGCTGACAAGAAAAAAAAAAGCCAGTAACACGTGATAGGGAAAAGAAAATTTACAGACAGGTAGTAAGGGGGAAACTGGATATCTACATGAGAATGACAGTGGATACACCATATGCATTAATCAATAGTACAGATTTGAGACTTAAAACAGGTGTAGGCTGTGGCTCACATCTGTAATCTCAGGACCAAGAAGGCAGAGGTAGGAGGATCACACAATCAAGGCAAACCTGAACTACATTGAGACCCCATGTCTGTAAAATAGATAGGAAAATAAAAAATAGCATACTAAGGACTTGAACAAAATTACTGAAGAAATGAAGGGAGGACAATACTAGCATTGGTATTGGCTGTCCTTATTTTGTGACATTAGTATCAAAGACGAAGAAGTGGCACTACATCAAGCTGAAAAGTGTCTGCGCAGTAAAGAAAACAAGAAATAAAGTGAAAAGTCACCTAAGAACTGGGAGCAATTTGAATCATGATTTGATAATATCTAAATAAAAAAGGAGCGCACACAGTGTAACAGAAAAATAAATAAAAATGTGATTTTAAAACGTACAAAATAATAGATGTTTTCCAAAATGGGCAAATGAATGCCCAGCATACTGAAAAACTATTCAATATTATTTAGCGTCCAGGAAAATGTAAATCCAAATCACACTGAGTTACCCTCCTCCATCGACTAGGATAGCTATTTTCAGAAAGTTGAAAGAAAATGTCTTAGGTGGTGCAGTGAAAATGGACTCCTGCCCAAGGTTAGTGAAAATATCACTTAGAATGTCTGTTTTAGGAGACAGTGTGGTGCTTTCTCTACTGGTGACACATATAGATGGAAGGAATCAGTATCAGATAGTGTTGCCTCCATTCTCATAAGAATCATAGCATTTTACACAATAAACAAGATGTGAAATGCATAAAATGCCCTCCAAAAGTAGATCTAATAGTGTCATGTATATTTATATGTGAATATGGGGTATTACTGAACTTGAAAAAAAATCTTAAACACTAAATGGATTCAAGAGTTTGTATTTATATACTTCTGTAATAGCAGTAGTCCTAGAAAAGGGGATTGTGAGTTTGAAAGGTATTAATGGGTATGTAAATGGGAGATGGGGTGGAAGGAGGGTAGGAAAGTGAAGTAAATGTATTTTAATTAGCATTTTCTTTAAAAAGTAAATTATCCCAATCAGGACAATGTAGGCAAACAGATGGTATTATGCCTAGTGAAGTCAAACCCAGAAAGACAAATATTACATAAACTTACTTATATGTGAAGAAAACAAATAAAGAAATAAAAACGCTGCCAGTATCATGGTCATCAGGGGTTGAAGCAGTATAAGAAATGGGAAGATGCTGTTGAGAGGTAAAGCATTCAGTCATAAGACAATGGACTCTGGAGACCTAATTGACAGCAGGTGACTATAATTAATAATAATACCATGTCTGTTTGTACTTTGCTAACCAGGAAAGCTAGAGGATTTGCACCACACATGAAAAAGGAATGGAAAGATCTCCCATGCTTTGGATTGGTAGGATCAACATATTAAAAATGGCAATTCTACCATTGTATAGATTCAATGCAATCCCCATCAAAATCCCAACAAAATTCTTCATAGAATTTGAGAGAACAATAATCAACTTTATATGGAAAAACAAAAAACCCAGGATAGCCAAAACAATC
>JAQHUG010000070.1:5631332-5655439 GCA_028555095.1 Dicrostonyx torquatus | reverse complement strand
TGCTGGGAACACAACTCGCACCTCTTACAACATAAATGTAGTTGGGACTGAGACAAATCAAAGATGACACAACCATCATATAAAATGTTTCTCCTAATTTTCAATGACAGCGTAGGGAGAGACCAAGCCTCTTACAGGATTGTGCTCAGAAAGGTGAGCTAGTGGTAAGTTTAGAGTTGATTTAAAATTCCTCATGAAACAAATAATTCCATAGTGTTCACCTGTCAACTCCAAGTGTTAGGTTGTGAAAATTTATTTAGTAGCCACACTGTCTTGATACAAAGCAAGTTTTATCCTTGAGGAAGTACTGAAAGCAAAATCAGTGAGAATATTGTAATGCGATGGGCAGGAGAGAAACAACCGTTGAAGTTTATTCCCAACTTATTTATTTATCACTTAATGTCCTTTATTGTAGCCCATTTTCAGAAAGATATTTATTACCTCAAAAAGAGTACATTTATCAGGATGTTTTATATTTCTTCACTTACACTTGGGAAGGTAGAGATAACAAGCATGTACAATTTGTGTACAAGTATTGTTATGTGTTTATTAGAGCTTAGATAACTTTATTATTTAAATTTGTTAGCTGATTCCACTAAGTACATCTGAGTGTGCAGCCCTAGGTAGTGCCCATAAGCAAGTGTGCTTGTGCTTGGACATAGAAGTGTGCACAGTGTGTGTATGTGTGTGTGTACTGGTATCTTTTAAAAGTAGACCTATTCCTTAATTATGTTATAATTCATTCGTTTACTAAATATTTAAGCATTGGTCTACAAGAGCTAGTTCCAGGACAGCTAGGACTCTTAAACAGAGAAACCCTGTCTCAAGAAGAACAAGAAAAAATGATTTCCAAGCAAAAGCTACATTTACTAGCATCTTAGTTTTATGTATCCATGAAGATAGAGATCTTTTTCCTTATTTAGCAACAGAAAAATAATTTTAAAAGTAACATTATTAAATTATAAATCATTAAATATTTACTTCAGACTGTTAAAGCTGTGAGAATAGTAAAGTACATGTGTTAAAGTTGTTACAAGCTTAAAGCATAATTTGAACAAGGTTATAAACTAGCTTGCTTTGATAAACTAAAAGATGACAGAAAATGCAAGTAGAGCATTAGGCTAGATATAAAGCACATCTTGTTTTAAGTTCCTGTTTAAAAGAGATTAAACGTTTGCTTTGTTGATATTACATGTATGGACTTAGAAGAGCATAAGAGGAACAGGACACTGTGATCGCAATAAAATTTGACCTAATTTTAAAGGTCATCTTCTATTTCTCTTTCTTTAGTGTGCTACGTGAACACTGTTCTTTATTGAAGACTGGGAAATTAATTTGATAGGTGAGTGGACAACACAAGCAAATCCTAAATCAAAATACAGCAAGAAAAGAAAAAAAATGAAATTTTCAGACATTAATTTAAGCAAAGTAGCCAAGACTCAAAAGTTCAAATACTACATGCTCACACATACAAATTTTAGCTTTAATTCTTATATAACTGTAAATAGGTGGTTGTTACTGTACATATTGATCCTGAAAGGAGAAAGTGGACCATGGATGGGAGAGATTTTGAGGAAGCCAGGGAAGGTACAATCCACATAAAAGCACAAAGGTCACAACGAAGGAAAGAAAAGTACATGGTGAGCGGGAGGAGAGGAAAATTAACAAAATCACCTTTGTAAAAAAAATCAATTCATTTATATATTTTTAGAAAGTAAACAAAATCATTCATGGAGAATGTGATGACTTATGTAATATGTATAAAATCCCTGTATACTTACAAGTTTTATTTCTCATTCCTTTCAAAATTTATTCAGAGTTGTCCCTTCCCTTGCCTTTTATCGAAGTTCAGAAAATAGTGGATGACTGCCTTGATTTTCAAGCAGTGAGCAAGAGGGACAGTGTTCAAAGCACAGGACAACTTACTGTTGTGTTTTTATTGAGAATCCTTGACCTTTCAAAAATGTATATGGTGCCCGTGAAGGTTGTTTTAAATGGTTTGTTTTCTTGTGACATATTATAGATGAAATCTAATTTCATCTGAAGGTAGGGTTTTCTGTTGTTGCTTTTGCTTGTTTGTTTATTGCCATCTCTTCGACAAGCCAGAATGAAATGTACAGATATCTTTCTTGGTTTTAGAAGCCATGCAGAGCAATTAGTACCTTACGATACACACCAAGTCTCCTCTTAATGGCATATGTGTGTTCCTTTTTGACAGTGTCTTCTTGCTCTTTGTGCTAAAACAGTAAGGGAAACACCTCTGCACAGTGGAACTCTCCATGCAAGCTCACCATTTTTTATATGTGATTGAAAAAAATTATGCTGTGGAATATTAGTTTAAGATATGTCACATTTTTTATGCTGTGGAAGATTTGTTTAATGATGAAAAGATATTTTGCCTTCTTTTTAAACTATTTTTATTGATTTTATTGAGCTATACATTTTTCTCTGCTTTCTTCCCTTCCTTTCCCCTCCCCTTCTACTCTCTCCCATGGTCCCCATGCTCCCAATTTACTCAGGAGATCTTGTCTTTTTCTACTTCCCATGTAGAGTAGACCCATGTATGTCTCTCTTAGGGTTCTCATTATTGTCTAGGATCTCTGGGATTGTGAATTTAGGCTGGATTTCTTTGCTTTATGTTTAAACGCCACTTATGAGAGAGTACATATGATGTTTGTCTTTCTGGGTCTGAGAATAGAATAAAGTAATGTAAGAAGTCCCGAAGCAAAACATAGTTAAAGAGAAAATAGATAATTTAAGTTAGAAAAACTGACTAGGAATAAGCCTAGCTAAGGTCAGGCATTCATAAGTAAGAATAATCCTCCATGTATTTATTTGAGATCTGGGTGGCCAGCCCCCAAAGAAAATGAACAAACAACTACAGAATCATTCATGGCCATCTCTTTTCCATAGAAGAATCACCATGTAACAGGCTTTACTCTAGTTCAACCACCCCTTGTTTATTTTAGGATCCCTGTCACTGCACTGTGCCCACAGTCTCCAAACAGGACACTTCCTCTCCTCTCCACATGGTATCTATGTTCTCAGGCAGTAATTCAGCTGTTTTCGGATGGGACTTGTGCTAATGCAAAACACTTTTCAGGATCTGTACCTTTTCAGAAACACCGATTCAGAAGACTGCAGAGACAGCTGAGTATATTAGATTTCTTTCTGAACATAATAAAGACCTTGGCTTGGGTCCCCAGTGCCCATAAAAAGCTGGCTGGATCTGTTCATGACTGCCATACCAGTACTGAGGAGGAAAGGAACGGAGATAGTGCATCCTTGGAAGTTTTGACCAGAGCCAATGTAAGCAAAGGAAAAATGCCAGGATCAGCTAGAGAAACCATGTTTCTGTAACTGGAGAATAAATAGTAGAGGAGGCCACTCAAAGTTAGCTACTGTCTTCCCCATGCCCACGAACAGGAGTGCATACACATGAGTGTGCACGCATGCACACACACACACACACACAATAAATAAATAAGTAAATATGTACTTAGGGAATATTTTTAGAAACCTTAGCATCTTCATGTGCATCCTAATCTCAATCTCAATGAAAGTTTGATAACCAATTTCTCCTTTACCTCAGCATATGATTCTGCTTTCACATCACATCAGAGACACAGCAATGACTGATCTTCTGGTTTGCATAGCAAACATTCCCACAATTCCACTTCTTCATCCCCTGGAAGCTGTCCTCACATGACCATTGCACCTCCACATCCAACAGCACTAACAGTAAACATGAGTAATAAGGGACTGTATAAAGGATGATGTATGGGTCTCATTAACTGTCAAGAGAACGGTAGAAGATCATGACTTATAAGTTGTATTAAGCCTATTAGCTAATTATAAGCAATCAAAATGATGAATATTTCTAGACCTCTGAGATGTTGGCACATACGCACTTAAAATTTAGTCTTTAAAATTAAAACATATCTTAAAATAACTCAAATGCCCATGCATTAGATGCTTGAAATGAGTTTACCTCATTTTAATGAATAGCATCTAGTTTTCTAAGCACTTTTCTCACTGATTTAGTGAAAGGAAGGAGCTAAGTCGTAAAAAAAATTGTTATATTCCACCAATGATATATGTCAAACATTTAGAAATGATGACAAACATATATAAGCTAATACATTTTCCAAGTACATACTTCAGCAAGCACGGATATTTGTGATTCTTATGAGTTAGGAAAAGTAATTAGGACTCAGAAAATAAGAACTTACAGAGAACTTAAAGGCACCGTATTCAAGGCCTTTAAGTTTTACCAAGAAAGATAATTGGAATAAAAGAGTGCAAGTAATTTACACAAACAGACCATCTCTGCATTAATCTAAATAAGCTACTACAGCTTCTGTGTAAGGACTTTCTACTAAAAACTGCAGTCCAGTCAAGATGATTTCCTATACTTAAATATCAAAAATCAATCCAAGTTGATGAGATAGCTCAGCAAGTTAGGATGCTGGCTGCCATGTCTAATGACCTGAGTTTAATCCTGGGAACCCACACAGTCGAGGTGAACAACTTCTGCAAGGTGTCCTCTGACCTCCACATGTACCCTGTGAAAGGCATGCATAGACATACACTAAAATAAATGAAACTGTTACAAACATTTTTATTTTTATAAAATTGGTTTAAGTATTTAATGTTGAAGGTTATCTAATATAAACCTAAAATATCCTATAGTAAATGGTATTCAGTCCTTCCTTCCTGGTGTGTGTAAACTGGGAAGGGAGCAGCCACATGAGAAGCACTGTCTGGCAAATCATGGTTCTGATAACTTGGAAAGTGACATCATGTACACAGAAACTATTGACTGTCAGAAGCCACCAGCTTCGCCACTGGTATGCTCTTCATCACAAAGCCTCATGGTTTTCAGCAGCCAAAGGTCTTCCTACTGAGCCTGAAGCCAAACAGGAACTCCAATCACTCCACTACCAGACCGGCCTTGGAAAAGAAATCATGCTTTCTTATGCTCATGAAATATTTTTAGAACTATGCCAATCAAATATGAAGTTTATTTAAATCATTTTATACTCCAGTACTAAAGTTCCAACTAAAATCTTGAATATGACACATCATTATTGGATTAGAGACAAAGGATAAATTAACAACAAAAAGAAAATTATATTTTGTCTTAATAGCAACTACCCTCACGCTAAGTGAGCTTTAGCATGTTTCAACATAACAGATTTTCTTTAAAAGGCATACTAGATTCTTAGATTTAGTGCAACATGATTATGTAAAGTTCCACATTGAGGTATCATGAATAGAACAAAGATGGTATAATGTAGACAAGAGTGATTACAAAACTTTGGTCATAATAATTTCTCTTTTAAATAATAGATTTAAGCGATACTAATCTTAGAAAATATAAAGCAATATGCTCTTGTTTTCCTGATTTTGAGTTATATTTCCAAATCTTAGGACTAGGTACCATCCAGGAAAGGCTCAAAGTTTGAAAATCAAGAATTAACTGAGAAGCAAGAAGCATGTATTAAAATTTATCGTAATGAGCTTGCAACTGGTCTGCTTCATAATAATAAGTTGAGTAGTTGTGTTCATTGATACACGGAGGCAAAACAATTGATCCCACAGAAAAGAAACCCCATCTTAATCTTGGGACTCAATGAGTAGAATATGTGCATAACAAAGCATGAAATTAAGGCTGGAAAGTGAATTAAGGTCATTAATTAGATAACTTTACACAGAAAAACTATGGCTAAATCATAAAGAACAGACATTGTTAAGTATTTTTTATTCATCTCAAAATTACCACGAAGCTTAAAATTTTTCATTGCTGTATCTCTCAGAACCCTAAACAGCATCAACAAGGTAGAGCCAGGGACACAGAGAGGTGTGGGGAGGATGGGGTGGGAGAGTGGGGAATGTTCCAGAGAACTGGCTGACAGGATTGTGAAGGCTTGCAAGTACTGAGTTCTCTATTAAGATAACCACAGAATCATGATAGATCTCCTTGTCTGATTCTTTTTGAGCTGAGAGAGGGAAGAGCAGTGTATCTTATGTACAATTAATCAAGCAAGGAAGTTCTGCATAAAAATTAATCTTTCTTTCTATCTACATCTCCAGGACTCCACTTAGGATATCTGTATTTCCAGAAGCCTCAAGACACTTTTACTTTTTCTTATCATTTATTTTTCTTCTAACTTTGGTTAGAATGTATTACCCTCATCATGTTGGTTTTAGCCATATAACTCTATAAAAAATTAATGTTTTATTTTAGTACAAGGTGGTATGTAACCCATGTCATCAATTCAATTTGTAGCCTAGATTTGTCTCAAATTCTTGATCATAGTTCTTCAGCTTTCTGAGAGCTGGGATGACAGGTCATATGTGGACTGCCGTGCCAGGATCAATGAGGATATGTCTTAATTAAAATTGAATTTAGTGAAATTTTGTAGACAAATATCAACATACCTTCCAAGATTCATCCTTTTTATTTACTTCAATCCTGTTCATAGCTTTGATTTCATGATTTTCTTTTGTTTTTATTTTGTAGCTATGCCTAACAAACAGGATGATAGATGAATGATTCCAGGAGGCAGGCCCAGCTCTGAGTGCTGGTATATAAATAAACTTAGATAAAGAGTTAGACATTGTGTAACCAGGGTCAAGTTATCCTAATCTTTGGGAAGGCTCCCCCTGCTTGTGATAGTTTCGTCAATTTGAGCCAATCTACAAAAACCTGGGAAGATGTATTATCAATGTCAACTTGACCAAAGAGCATGTCTGTGGAGGATTATATCCATCATGATGACTGATGTAGGAAGACATGACCATTGTGAGTGACTCCATTCTCTACACAGGGAATCCTGAACTGTATAAAAAAAGAGAAAGTGATCATATATTGATCATTTTTTGTTCCTGGTTATGGTTATCACGTGACTAACCCAGGATCCTGTTGCCATGACTTCCCAGCCGTGATGGACTGGAACCTGGAACAGTGAGCTAAAATAAATCCTTTTTCCATCAGATTGTTTCATCACAGCAAGAATAATGACTTACAAAAAGAAATTGGTTATGAGAAGTGAGCTATTGTGATAATTCTATGTGGCTTTATTAAAGTCTGTGGGATTATTGAGGGGGAGGAATGTGGAATAGTTTGGAAATGTGGACCAGAAAAGTCACTGAAGGGCTGGAGTGATGGCCTAGTTGAAAAGAACACACACTGCTCTCCCTAAAACCCGCACCAGTTGATGGGTTTTTTGGTCAAGAATTCCTGTGTCCTGAGAACCTGAGTAAAGCTAAATTTAAAGATAAAAGTTTGATTTGATGGACAGAGGAAATTTTAAGGCAGGATGACATGCAGGCTGGTGCTGAAGAGACTGTCACTGATAAACTTGGAGGATGCCACATCTCCTGTAGATCTAAAAGTACCTGTCTAAAAAAGATGTTTCTGCAGGACCAACTGTCAGGCCCCATGGATATGAACCTGTTCCACCCTGACCAAAGGTCAGAGAGTTCAGGCCTATTCTTGCTCCTTCAAGGTTATGACAGGAAGTTTGACCCAGAGAGTAGCTGCCAATAGGATGCTTGGGCTAAGGTATGGTCACTGCATGTCCTTCATAAACAACAAAATACTTGACTCAGGATATAGTTACTTGATGTCTCAGGTGTTGAAGAGGTAATTACTCTGTTCATTGTATCATGTTAAAGCAGTCTTTTGCTCTCCCTTTCAGGATTGGGGTGTATAAGCAAATGGAAAATAAATATGGGCAAATTCCATATTCACCTGGTTGCCCTCCCAACTCTATTCTGTGTCTCTGTTTATTTCTCTTGTATATCTGTTTTGTCTGCATAATATTTCTAATCCACACTCACATACCCTGAGACTTATGAACCAATAGAGGCTAGACCCTGACAGATGGATCCTCAACATGGGGCCCATGACAGTCAGCATACAGAAACAGATCCAGCTATAGTACAAGGAGACAAGGCTATGAGCTAGCGGCATAACTTAGGAGAATCCTGAGCATCATCTACATGGAACTGGGTTTGTAGGTATCAAAGATGTGAGATTGGGAGAGTCACACTGAGAAGCTGAGTCAAGGAAATATATGTGTTACAAAATTTGAAGTGACTGCAACGGGGCTCTGAAAGTCATTACATGGAGCTCTTGGGGTTGTAATGCCAGACCAGTGGGAATTCCACCAAGGAGAGATGGAGATGTGGAGCATAGGCAGCCTAAGGGAAACATTCTATATGTGCAGATGGTAGATCTGTAGAATTACAGACCTAAGCCATACAGAGTTCAGATGAGCTTATGTTATTACATACCAGACTCTGAGCTGCAAAATTTGTTACTTGCTCTGCTATGTTTTGTTTTTGTTTTGATTTGAATATCTTAGCTATGACTCAGTTTCTCCTATTTTAAGAATACGGGTGTATATTCTGTGCTATTGCTATTTTAAGTATGTAACTTTCTGTTTGTTCATTTATTTGTTTAATTTTAGGTGGTGTCATAGTCAAGATTGGACTTCAATTTTGCAAACACTAGTACTGTTGAAAATTATGCAGGACCTATAATTTTTGAGTTGGACTTAAAAATTATGCATTTTGCAGCATAAGCCTATGAGGTTCAGGGGCAAAACACTATGGCTTGAATGTGAACTGAAATGCCATCATGTAATTGAACAGCTGGTCTCCAATTGGTGGTGCTGTTTTAGGTTATATTACCTTCAGGAGGTAGAGCTCTAGCTGGAAGAAATTGTTATGATCTGTGTTCACTTCCCCTAATCTCTCTTGCTTCTAGATGGCTGGTGCAATGTGGCAGGCTGGTCTCATGTTCTTTCTGTCATTACAGACTTTATGCTGGATCTATAAGCAGTCATATACTGTTTCTCCCTCAAGTTGCCCTTTGTTTTCAGGGTAAACTAAGGCACTGCTCGATCAGTGGGATCTTCCTACTTGTAGCATATCTGCATCCTCAAGACTATATTCATTGTGATATCATCCATACTGTGATTTTTATCTTCTGGCACTTTTAAATTATTATTATTTTTTTGTAATTTACATCCTGAGTATAGTTTCCCCTCTTTCCATTCCTCACAGTCCCTCCACCTTTCTTCCCGCCTAGGTCCACTCTTCCTCCTCCATTTCCCTTCAGAAAATATCAGGTCTCCTGAGGACATCTAACAAATACAGCCTAACATTTACAATAAGACTAGGCTCAAACCCTAATATCAAGGCTGGACAAGACAATCCAATAGGGGGAAAAGGGTCCCCAAAGCAGGTGAAAGAGTCCGTGACATGACAACCCCTTCTTGCACTGTTAGGAGTCCCACAAGAACACTATGCTATACAACTGTAGCATATGTGAAGAAAACCTAATACAAACCCATGCAGGCTCTCTGATGGCCACTTCAGTCTCTGTGAGTCCCTCTGAGCACTGCTTAGTTGTTTCTGTGGGCCATATTCTCATGATGCTCTCAGTTCCTCTGGCTCTTACATTACTTCCTTCCCATCATCCAAAGCATTCCCTGAAAAAGACCTTTAATGCTAGAAATAGGACAACCTTGTGGGCTTCTAAATAATACCACAGGGAGAAACATTTTAAAAGAAATACCTGTTCAATAATTTTGGAGGGGAAAGGTTTCACCTACCTCATGAATATGTCACTACCTCATAAATGTAATTAAAGGCTCCTATAAAATGAGAAACCCAAGATCTCTCCCTGACACTCATATTTTGGAATAAGCAATTGTACATCTTAAGAACATACATTATTTTCTTGCTTTCTTTTTATGAGAAACTTTTCTATCCCCTCCTCTAGTCTTGGCTTCATTCTTTAAGAAGGAAATGCAGACAGAAGAAATTCCACATGGTTCTACCTGAAGACAAAAAGATGTGGTAGGTCAACAACTGCTGAGAAAAGGAAAATCAGTTGCCTCAAGGAATGAGTCCAATCTCATGTGGTCAGCCCTAGACATATGCACACATGAACAAAGATAAATTAACTTAGTAGGTTATATATAAAAGTATTTATTCATATATATGAATATATATATAGTGTGTGTGTGCACATGTATTCAGAGACCTGTTATAATGAAATCTAAAAAAGAGATCTTGAATTTGAGATGGAGGAAGGAGCTGTCAGAATAAGGAGAAAGAAGGGTGAAAGTAATGTAGATGCAGTACTTAAGTATAAAATTCTCCAAAAGTAATTGGTTATATAAAAAAAGGAAAGTATAACTTAAAAGTGTATTAGAATATCTAAAGCAAAGGTGGAAGAATAAAAAGAGAAACAGATGTTTTCACAATCTTGGCTACAGAGATGATAATATCCCTTTCTCAGTATGTCCCATAAAATTAATAATTATAAAATCAGGAAGCAAACATAAAAACAATAGAACATAGACTATCCAAACAATGCTCTCGATTGAACGGTTGTAATTGTTATTTATTTTATGTGTACATATTAACTTTTGGACACACATATGTGTGTATATATGTATGTGTGTATATATATGCATATATCTTTAAATATAAGAGGACAAGTTACTAGTCTAGATAATAGGTGAGGATTCAAAGGAGTCTCAATAACTCTGTGACTTAAAATTAATAGAAAATAATGTGTTTAACCACCGAATTGAGCTAAAATCATCACCAAATATAATGAAAAAATAACAAACTTAAGTTGTGGGATATTATTTTAACTACGCAAATTGCATTGTGTAATATAATTTAACTGTGAAAATATGTGTTAAATTTGTTTATGCTACAATTGTTTAATGATGTAAGGATTTGCGTTTAGCTATGTAAAGATGTTTAGCATTTGTTTCACCTTACCTTCCTAAGGCACCTGATTGATCTAATAAAAAGCTGAATGGACAGTAGCTATTAGAGAAATGATAAGCAGGGCAGGTCATCAGAGAGAATAAATAAGAGAAGGGAGAGGAACAAGAAAAAGAAGAAGAGAGGAGAGAATGTGGGAAATACTCAGGACCAGAATCCAGGCAGATATTAGACAGAAAGATATAGAGACAGCAGGGAATTAAGATACAAAGAAAAAAAAGCCCTGAGGCAAAACTTAAATGAAGAGAAAAAGGTTAAGTTTTAAGAATTAGCAAGAAAAAAATAAGTTAAGGTCAAACATTCAAAACCAATAATAGGTCTCCATGTCATGATTTAGGAGCTGGTTGATGGTCCAAAAGAAAAAGTCAGGTACATTTTGATGCTCCAACATGAGGCCTGAATTTCCACATAGAGGGCATGAGATAGCTGAAAGAAAAAAAAATAGGAAGGAAAAAAGTCTGTATACTAAGTAAAAACAGCAAGCTGAGTAAAAACATCTGCCACAGCATGGGTACTGGCATCCCAGGGCTGGGGTGTTGAGAACAGTTCTCAGTCACACTCCTCTGGACCAGGCTACTGGCATAGGCTTGGCTCTCCCAGGTAGGAGAAAGGGGCTGAGCCAGCCACCAAAACTCCAGCAGCTGAGGACCCAGTGATAATTAGCAGTTTAAGATCCCTAATTGCCATCGGGGATACTCTCTCCAGGAACTGACAGAAGCAGAGGCAGGGATCCACAGACAAGCACTGCCCTGAGCTCCAAGAGCCTTGTGGAAGAAAGCGAGGAGGGATTGTACCAGCTGGGGGATCATCATGGGGGAACCCACAGAGATAAGTGATCTGAGCTCCTGGGAGCTCATAGATGTTAGACCAACAATCAGGGAGCCTAAATGGGACTGATCTATTTGCTCTGCATGTGTGTGACAATAGTGTAGCCTAGTCTCTTAGTTAGGTTTCTAGCAGTGAGAGCAGGAACTGTCCTGGCGCTTAGCTGGATTTGGTAACATGTTTTCCATGCTGGATCACCTGGTCCCAAGCTGGAAGTAAGAGGAGGAGCTCTGTGGGTCCTCAACTTGATGACCCATGTTTTGTGCAAGCCCATGGGAGACCTGTCCTTTCCTGAATGGAGGTAGAGGAGAAGTGGATGGGGAGGGAGGTAGATAGGAAAGAAAAGGGGAAAATGGGTATATAAAATAAATGAAAAAAACCTGGTACTTATTTTAAAAAAGGATTTTGCCAACACAGACAGACAATACAGATCACAGATATGTAGTAAAGCATGTTCAGATGGAAAAAGACCTCTAAACAGGTTACAGTGTGTTTAAAAATGTGTATAGGCTAAGAAGAAAAGAAAGCAGGTGTAGACAGTATAAAAAAGTTAAAAGTTTATAAATAATAAAAAAGAACAAGCAATGTAGAGATGAAAAATACACAGGGAGTCTGGACGCTGTATTATGTTGCACTGCCTTTGGATTTTTTGAATGCTGCTTAATGAAAGACACCTTCTGAAAGACATGGGAATATAACAGGTACTGATAAATGAAACCAGTCTAGATATTTAAAGGATGTCTTTTTAAAAAAAAACAAAAAAAATATATTCCTTCAGTGAAGAGGTTATGCCTTTGTTTCCAGGAAGCTACAGATCAGGCTTGATCAGGGAAAGAACCCCTGAAAATCCTGGCTCCAGACATAAAGAAATAAACCTGCAAAAACTACAACACAGGTGACGTACATTTCAGCTGCTCAAACATAAAACAAAGGGGCTGGAGAGATGGCTCAGTGGTTAAGAGCATTGCCTGCTCTTCCAAAGCTCCTGAGTTCAATTTCCGGTAACCACATGGTGGCTCACAACCATCTGTAATAAGGTCTGGTGCCCTTTTCTGGCCTGCAGACATATACATAAACAGATTATTATATACATAATAAATAAATAAATATTTAAAAAACATAAAACAAAAAATCATCTTTGACTGGTTTATGTGCAATGTGCAGTCCTCATTTGTGTTAGTGCAAATATCACTGTTATCTTTGAAAGTTTGTATATTTTCAGAGCAAGGAGAATAGGTGGCCCAGGTGACCCAGACTCTCAAAGTGCCTCTATTGTAGTTTCCTCAGAATTCTGCATCCAGTACAACTTCAGGCTGCTGGCTGACATGGTCCAGCCTCACAGTCTAGCCAAGACTACAGATAAACCTTGCACTTTCCCATTGAACAGATACTGGACATCAAATACAATAGCTAGCTTTTTTAAGATTTGACTATTATCTCAATTTTCTCAGATTACCTAAAAATGCTATCCACGGACAACATTAAGCAGTCTAGAGAACATGATGCCCATAGTCCCAAGAGGTGGGGTGAGTGATTTTTGGTCATTCTGTGGGTTATGGATGTCTGCCATCATTTGGGGGGATATAGGAATATAGCATAAAAGACAACTATTAACCTCAAATATTTTGCATTGGTATGGATTTGGGTATATTGATAAAAATGTAAAGTTATTTTTATTATGTTGTATGTATGTTTCTACTCTTGTTTAAATTAGTAAGCTTATTATGCTTATGCAGCTTATTTAAAATGTAATATATATTTTTAAAGTGCAGATGAGTATTTAGTCATCTATAGAAATCAAACTTGTAGTCATATTAGACATGCTTTCAAGGTTAAACAGATATTTAGATAGATCATAGATAGATAGATAGATAGTAGGTAATCTTAAAACACTTAAAAGACCTCTAGAATATGATATTTAAGACACTTAATAACCAAAGGCTTTTCATGACAGTGAGACATATCTACTCTTACCAGTGCCAATTTACTTCAGGGAAGATAATGGACATTGAAGAAACTCTATATGAAGTTTGTTTTCATTATGACAAAGAAACTGCTGCTTACTTGGCTGCTGTCAGCATGCTGTATGAACTGGACAAGCTGTCCTTCAAATTTCCTTCATAGAAATAATTTGTCAGACAATTTGCAGGACACACAGGAAAGTTACTGTCAAACATTGCCAAGCCTAGACAGGACTGTTTATCAAACTTCCTGCTTCATATTAAAGTCTTCCAGATATTCTAGGTTTGTAGTTTAAAGATTGGAAACCCCAAGGTTGTAGAGGAACCTTGAGTGACTGTCCAGACAGCTAGATCTGTCTTTCTTCATTTTTGGAAGTGTCTTGCATTGTACTCCTGTTTACTCAGGTAATATTATATATTTATGGGATCTTTGAAGGATTCCAAGACTAGATAATTATATAGTTTTTTTAGTTATGATAAAAGGTAAATTAGGTACAAAACTTTGGACTCACTAAGATCAGATAAATAATGGTGTATTTTATTTGAATTTACCAAATGCTTATGAACTGGACATTGTGAATGTAATCCTTACTTGATAAGTGTTCATATTGCATATAGTCTTACTATGTTAAAGTTAAAAACCTTCCTTTTTAGACAAAAAGAAGCAAAACTTGTGGATTATTATTTTAACTAGGCAAAGACGTGTACATTTGTTTATGGTGCATTTGTTTAATGGCTTAAGGGTATGTATTTAATTATATAAAGATATTTTGCATTTGTTTCACCTTGCCTACCTAAGGTACCTGATTGGTCTAATAAAAAGCTGAATGACCAATAGCTAGTCAGGATAAAGGGTAGGCAGGATTTGCAGGCAGAGAAAATGAAGAGGAAAGGAGGAGAAGAATGAAAGAAAAAGAAGAGGGGAGAGGATGATGGAGATGCTTGCAGCCAGAAGCTAAAAGCCAGACAGATGCCAGCCAGTCAGACAGTCAGACACAGAGACAACAGGAAAGAAAGACATTAAAGGTAAAAATAAATGCCCATAGACAAAATGTAGATCAAGAAAGTCAGGTTAAGCTATAAGAACTAGCAAGAAAAGAGCTAAGTTAAGGTCAAACAGTCAAAAGTAATAATAAGTCTTCATGTCATCCTTTCAGAACTGGCTTGCCCAAAAGAAAAAAAAATAGTACACTCTATCAATATGACTTCAAACAACCCACTGTCAAGAGAAATAAACCAGGTTGAACTTCAAGAATAGAAAAGAGCATGTTCCTTTGTGAGATACAAACACACAGATCTTATAGCGAATCTCACTTTAAATCTGTAGAGTAGAGAATGTATGAGAAAAAATGATATAAAGTCCCATATCACCAAGACTATTTAGCTTATGTAAAAATAGCAAGTTTGAACCTAAGAAACTATTTTGGAAAAAATAATAATGCATGCATCAATCAATTAAATTAAAAATAATCTAATTTTCATACAATAAAGCAAAAATTTGCCCCTGAAAAAAATAGTCAAATGTGTAAGCCTTAGCAACACAGATTATAAAAACTAGAAGGGATGTTGCTATTTATTAAATGATAATAATATTAAATAATAATAAAATTTTATGAATTGATAACAATATTTTATCAAAAAACAAGAATGAAAGAGTGAGAACAATAATTTCTACAGACATAACCAATTTTAAAAGATGCCATTATGAAAAATTATATCTGTTCCATGAAATGTCAGATGAGGTAGAAAAATGCTTTGAAGCAGACACAATGTATCAAACTATCTGTATAATAGAGATTGTCACCATTCTTCTAGTTCTTAAAAGAACTTGAGTTTGAAACTAATGTATTTTCCAAAAAGAACACTCCCACACTTACTGTTGTATTCTTTCCCTTGTATACATTTAGTATTAATAAAACAAGAATATGTAAACTAATTTGGGGGAATAAACAGGTAGGATTACTTGCTAGTTCATATTGTAAAGACAGCATAACTCATGACAAAGCCTGACAGAAACATTGTGTGGAGAGAAAAGAACCACAGACGTAAATCAATCAGGAATCTAGACACAGCAAAATGAAAAAAAAGACCAATATGAATGTGGTGATGCACAGGGCGTGATCCATCATGGATACATTCATTTAAGTCCAGGAATGCAAGATGGACTTGGCATGAGAAGTCGATCTGTGGAATTCACCACTAACAAATAGCAGAAAGCTTTAACAGTGGTCAATTCATTAGGTGGAGAGAGTGTTTATTATTCCACAAAAGGCAGCAAACGATGAAAAGTTGGCACTGCAAATTCCTGAGGGAAAATCATCTCTTCAGTAAATCGAGTATGCACACAATACAAAACATCAATCCCTTACAATAAAGTCATGTTATCAAAATCATGCTCAGATAATTACATATATATTAATATATATTGCATATATAAGTAGATGTTAATGTAGTAGAATATGTTGAAGGAAAATATCCTCAATACTTTGGTGCTTAGAATTTTTTAACTAGGACATAGAAAACACAAACTATAAAGGAAAAAGTTAGTAATGGAACTATCCATGTATTTTATAATCTATTTTAGAAAACACTTTGTAAGTTACAAAGCAGACCCCAGAAAAAGAGGTGCCCAACAAAGTCTGTAATTTTGCTATAGGAAAAGTAATGGTGATCAACAGGAAATACCAAATAAGTCTGATTTCAAAAGAGGAAGTGGTAAAAGGCAATTGAAAGGACTTCAGAGATGTCATTAGTGAAAGGCAGAGGGAATTGACCACAAAAGGAAAGACCAGTTCACTACCACTAGAGTGGCTCAGTGACATGTGTGAACTGGAGACTGGAACCTCTGCATGGTGAGAAATTCAATTTGTTATAATTTGTTTGGAAAACTGTAAACTCTTTCCATTAAAGTTAAATATGGAATTATACCACACAAAAGCATGGTTACATAAGAATCAAATGATATGATGTACATCTCCAACTTAATGTGTACTATTAAAGCAAGAAAGCAAGTTACCTAGGAAAAGAGGTTGGGTTACCAGTTTGGAAAGCTTCTGGGGAAGGAGTAATATTCTAATCTATAATCCCGATGGTGAATAACATTAATTGTGGATACAAACTTTCTGAAACTCTGTATCTATTTTCATTGAAACTAATATGACTTGAGGTTAATAACTTCAATGTCATGAAGCCATATGAAAATAGAATAAAATTGATTTTTAAGTCTAGACAGAGGCTTATTATGTGGCTAAAGCTGGTCTCTCTCTCTCTCTCTCTCTCTCTCTCTCTCTCTCTCGCTGTCTCTCTCTTTCACACACACACACACACACACACACACACACACACCAATTCTCCTGTCTGAGATTCCTAACTGCTTGAATGAGAATATGGACATTAACCAACACACCCAACTTTAAAGGCTATTATTTATATTTGGCTAGTTGACTGCTTTAAAGTTTACTACACCCCCTTCTTTTGTCTTGTGTTGTTTCATGAGACAAGTCTCATTTTATGTAGCTCAAGTGGATCTAGAATTCTCTCTACAGCTCAGAGTCTTCTAGATTCACCATGTAGAATGCTGGCTTTGATCTCTTCTTTTGTTACTCTACCATAGCTGAGAATATGGACATGTACCACTATGTTTGTCTAGAACAAACTCTTCAAAGAATGAATAATTAAAACCAGAAAAGCAATCATTCATTGATTTGTGTTCATCCAGATTTACTTTGTTACTTAGTTAACAGTTTATCCAAAATTTGGGAAGTCATATGTGGTAATCACACAGTATATGAAAGATGAAAAAAATATAAAATTATAAAATCATAAAAAAACTAAAACAATACTACCAGTGATCAAAGATTTTTGAGTTCAGTATTTTATACACCTCGTAAATATAGATAAACTGGAATCTTCATTGAATTAAAATATTATGTACTAGCCTGAGTACAAAGAAATTTTGTCATATCTTAGGTTTTCTGGAAGCAGACATGTGGCAGATCCAGTTTGGGCTACGCAATTTTTATTAAGGAAAAGCATTTGTGACACCAGAGGGAATAATATATTGGAAAAATTTTTGGTCAGCTCAGTTTGAAACAAGAAGCTCATGTCCAACCATAATCTCCTCTGCACAGAAATGGCTGTGTCCTGATACATGTCCTTATATATGTCCACCTTCTTTTGGAGAAGCATATGGTCACCTGGGAAGTGAATGGCTTTGCTTCTGACAGTGGAGGCTAACCTCTGAGAGACTAACACCTGATCAACCTTTTCGGTATGGGCTGTAAGGTTGATCAGAGAGCACAACATTACTATAATAATCATCTCAAATGCTCATGAAATCATTTTGTATGAGACTTCACATTTCTGTGCTAGACAAAGGAAACAAATGGAGGATGATAAGAGATGTTAGCTGTTTTCATCTGAGAAGTTTTGGGTGGATAAAGTTTTTTAACTTAATCTATGTGTTCTCTAAGATAATAAGAACCAAATGACTATAGATAGATAGAAGATGAATGAAAGGTAGAAATGGATTATAGGTGATAGATAACAGATAAATAGACAAATGATAGATAAAAGGTGATAAAGTTAGGGAGATAATAGATGAAAGAAATAGATGATTGATATATGAGAGAAAATAAATGGATAGATAGATAGATGATAGATAGATAGATAGATGATAGATAGATAGAGGAAGAGAGAGAGAGAGAGAGAGAGAGAGAGAGAGAGAGAGAGATAGAGAGAGGTGCTACTAAACATAATGGAGAGTTTTTGTGAAATTGTAAGCATCTCACCTGGAAAGTGTTTGTCCAGGTACACCCAAAAAGCCACATTTGTAAAATAAGAAACAAAAGTCAAGGACCATGCAGAGGATTAAATTACTGACATTTTGTATCAGAATTCACACTCTTTGATGTTTATTAGCCGTAGGTTAAGATAAAATTTTGTTTGTTTGAGACAGGGTTACTTTGTGTAGCCTTGACTATCTTGAAACTCTCTCTGAAGACCAGGCTGGTCTCAAACTCAGATCTTCCTGCTTCTGCCTCCCTAGTGCTGAGATTAAAGGTGTGTGCCCACTGTACCCTGCTTTAAAATAAACTTTAAAACAAAACTATAAATACATGATCTATCATGCAAATTGGAGATAAAAAATGACAGAAACATTTAAAGCAATTTGGTATACATTTATAATTACACATTAAAAAGTAGCATATATTTCCTAATTTATAGAATAGAACACTAATTTTGAAGGGATTAAAAATATATTCTTTTGTTTGCTGTTATGGTGCATAAAATGTTTCCAAAACTTGAGTACTGAATTCTTGGTCCCCAACTTATAGCATTATTGGAGATGTAGGAACAAGTTCCATGGTGGGGTTTCTTTGGAAGAAGTAGATCATTAGGGGTGTACCACTGAAGGTTATTGCTAACTTCAGAGCTCCCTTTTTCTTCTCCATAGGGTAAACAGCTTTCTTCTCTGAAACTTTCTACAGACAAAACTATGGACTGGAACATCTCAAACTGAGTCAAAATAAATTCTTTCCCCTTTGACTTGTTTCTAGTAAATATTTGGTGACAACAACAACAGCACTGAGCAACATCCATGACTAGAAAAAAGATAAGATTTTATAGTAGCAGACAATACAAAGCAGAGACACCTCTCTGACAGGAAAAGTCTGAACTATGCATGGGACAAGTCATAGAATAACCCGGGGGGGGGGGAGAAAGATATCTATACAACATGTGATGGAATCAAAGGAAACCCAATGGCTCATGCATATGCATGCATGCACATGTGCGCACACATGCACCCATTCACTTAAATATTTTATAAAGGACCATCATGCTGATTACTAAATTATAATTGGTCACATTTACAGAGAAGTAAGTAAAACCTTTAAAAGAAATCCTTGAACACCTATAGATAACCTTAATAGTTCATACCTGTAAAAATAGCGAATCCTATATTCTCAGCATCCATTTTCCTAACGCCTCCATCCCTCATAATTTTTTTAGCTAACTGTGTGGCAAATCTGTATACTTAAGTCTTCTGTGTATAGATTATATCCAAAGCAGCTCATCTGCAAAAAACAATGTGCATTCTTGTAAAATATCCGTTCCTTTAAATCGCTGATCCCCCAATACCACAGCGCAGCATTTTGAGCTCAGGATTCAAATATTCTCTCTCTAGGCTGGTAGATTTTAGTACTGAAGGGCTTGGAAGTGTCTAGCCCTTCTTTTCATGATTATCTCTCTACTGCACCTTTCAAAGATGAGAAGAGCAAATATGTTTTCTGCTCTGCTTGTATGTAAATTCAGTTCTGCTGCATTGAAAGCTCTGGAGTGCAAACTGTCATAACCAAGGGGGGAAGTTGAAACTGGTCTAAATACTGCTTTTGCCCTTGACATAAAAATAGATGATTAAAATAAAATCGCACTTCTCTGGCAGTGTTAAACATTGGCCAGCTGCCCAACTTCATTGCTGTGCATTCTGGTAGTCTTAGCTTCCCTACTGACACATTGCATCACTGAACTCGACATTCCTTGCCTATTACTTTAGATGTGCTGGGATTGATGTATTCATCTCGCCTCATTGCCAGTGAGTACCTAGTGCATTAAGGAAAAGATTAACCTGCAGGTATGATGGACACTGAGACTATTAAATTAGATATTCACTTCTTGAAACATTGCCTTTCAAGTTGACACACACAAACCAGATCAAAATGAAATCTTCATTATATAAGTAGTGTCAACAATTTGCTAGAGGATTGAAAAGTGTGTAGGTATGACATCATATTATAGACCATGTAGGGCTGTGGAGATTTTCTGCTTAATCATAGTTTTAGGCACTATACTCAGAGTACCCAATATTAGAAAAGGGTTCCACAAATGATTCAGGAAAATAAAACTACTAAACTCACTCCATATATCAAACAAAACACTGAATTTTTGCTGCTTGAAATAAGTTAGAAAAAACTTTCCCTCATGTATTTTCAGGATTATTACTTTAGGTTAGTTTTTAGAGATACATTTAAATATTGGTATATAGAATATAAATTATCATTGGCTGTGACTACAGATAAAGGATTAGCAAATATGAGCAGTCTTTTTCTTGAATTGTAGTACCTGAATTTTTTATTATTGAAACTAGATTCTTCTCTTATAAAATACATCCCACCACAGTTTCCCCTTCCTCTACTCCTCCTAGATATGCCCCCATCTCCCCTCTACCTCATATATATTCCTCATCCATTTCCTCTTCAGAAAAGAACAGATTTCCTGGAGATGACAGCCAAACAAGACAAAACAAATATGAAAGTTTCTGCCTTGACTTGTTGTAATACCTGATCTTTAATGTTACAAGCAACGCGTAAACAGAATATTAAGCCACAACTCAAAAACCTTGCTTTGAAAAATTACATGTCATTAATGAGAAATAAAAGAGACTCTCGTAAATTCTCTACTTTCTGACTTCTTGGTCTATTGGTTAGCAGAGTCACACAGCAGTGATTCAGTTCTGTATACAGATTAGAATCATTGGGAGACTTGAAGAAAATGCTCCTATCCCTGTAGAACTCTGGCAGTATTAAAATCTGTTGGTGATGTGGATTCAGCATTGAAGCACTCTGGCTCTCAGATATGAACAAAGTAAGAACCCTGTCTTAGTTGTTCAGCAGAGGTATCCTACCTGGGAAAGATATGTAATGAAATATTATCTAAAGGAGGCAATCTTATGTAAGTCTATAAATGTTAAAAGCCAGGGTGTCTTTTAGACTTCAGGAACAGTATATCAAGCTTAGGTTCTGCGAATCTTCAATACTTTTACAGTAAAAGTGATAAAAGATTTCTGCATAGATATCAAGGTGATACAATGTAGGCATACTAGCAAATCCCAATGTTGTCGCAATACAGAAACTGAGAAAAGTAGCTCTTACAAGGCTCAGAAGTAGAAATACAAACATGGATTAACTAATATTTCTGTTGCTTAAAAGAAAGTCAAAATAAGTTTGGACTAGTATATAGCTTGAGCATTGTATCAAAATCTATTGTGTGAGTGCTTGCTGTGAACTAAGGCTCATTCTGAGAACATGCCTTGTCCCCATTTGAGAGGTAAAAAACTGGAGGAGCATAGACACAAAGAACATGTTCTGAGGTTGCATGCTGCTAAAAAAGAAACTAGGGTTTTAGTTCCATGGGAGCAGTGAGAGAGGCAGCATTTGTGAAGTACTAATCCTATTACTTCCCAAACTCACACTCATCCTGACACTTTGTCACTCAATGTCCCAGGATATATTTGTGTGAAAATCCACAGTTGGCTATAAGGAAAGGTCTGTCCTTTTGAAAAGACAATTTTTTAAGGACTCGTTAAAAGAAAACTTTTATTTTTGAAACTGCATAATCTTTAACAAAAATAAATTAGTGATATTTGATTTTTATCAACAAAATTGATTTTTAAATTAATAATTTACTATTTAAAATTTCTTATGATGTAGTTTGGTCATGCCATTTTAAACTAATAATTGAGATTATTAGTATGCAGATGTATATAGATGAAGCAATTTATAAAATCAAAAACAAAACCTGCAGTTGTCCTGGAATGGAGGAAATCCTGGCAATACAACCAATGGAAACAATGGGCTTTTCAGGGCTTCATTATTAGAGTACTTTTAACCAGGTCCTGTCTTTATTTCATTTCACCAGGTATCTACAGTACAGAGAGTGTCATTGACTATGCTTTTGTGACTTGTCTTCTCCACAGCCAGGAGAAACAAGACAACTCCATGGTCAGTTCCAAAAAGCCACTGAGACAAGGGTAAATACTTCTGCAAATGAATACAAAAAGGAAAACCAAGTAAAGACACAAGACAATCTTACACCAGTTTAATTAAAAAGCAGTATTTTATTGGAGGGGATAAAACTACAGATCAATGTCCCAAACCACATTCCTTTGGTCGCAAACATGAAACCGAGTCTAGCAGTCAGCACGGAGCCGGAAGCAAGAGAGCACGCAGAGCTGCTGTGGCTTTTTTTTTAAATGAAAACCATGCCCAGTGTGCTGGTATCTTAAAAGCAATTGGCTGAAGGTAAGAGAGCGAAAGCTCCTGCAGCACCTCCCCCTTTTGTTTAAGTAAGAAAGTTCTAAACCTACTACAAAACTATATACAGTAAAAATAGAATATCTTATTCTTAACTAGCTTAATTCTTATATAATGAATAAATTGGCCAAGTCATGAGAAGAAAGTAATTAACTACATTTATCTAATCTTCAACCCAATCGAAGATCTGAGAAGGGAAATAACATTACCTGAGTGATTAGGAAGTGCAATCAAACAACTTCCAAAATATGTAACAAATCACAGAGACAGCTGGCTACCTGGGCAATCACCCAAAGTCACGTTAGCGCCGTTGAAGCAACCAGCTTTGGCTAAGGCCTAGAATAACTGACAGATTATTTTGAAAGGCAAGAAAATTTTCAAAACCATCTTACCCTGTCTTGGCAGGATTTGACAGTTCTGCTTATCCATTTCCAGATTTTATGTATTTTGTCAGTAGTTGAGGTATGGGCAGTTCCTTGCCCAGAGGCCGGTTTTACCAAGAAGAAGACAAACTCCAAATGGAGTGGCTTTGGCGCTCAACAGTCTCTCGGGAATAGATTGGTGTAGCCAGGAGCATTTGTGTCTCTTTAACACAGAACTCTAGGTTAGATTAAATGCCTTTTCTACAGCTCTTTGAAGAGGTTGAAGACTATTTATACAGAATATAATCTCTATGTATCTAAAGAACCTGATTAATCTAACTATGACAAACATAGATGACTATTGATCTACAATTCTTAATACCTATCTGACTTAAAGACTAAGAGAATAAACAACTGTGCAATAAATGAGGACAATGACCCCCCAAATGTAAACAATTTATAAGTATACATTGCAATATGGTATCAACACATAAACAATATATAAGTATCTTAGAGGTAGAAATGTACACTGTAAAATGGTAAATATATATCAATATATATTAATACATCAAAAATATTTTAAACAGAGGTAGAAGCATATGCATGCATACAATATTCAATATAATTGAACTTTGTATCTGTATACAAAAATCTATGCCAATGTAATTATCTATAAACAATAACTCACAAATACCAATCTATTAATCCCATCAATTTCCCCCCCCCTTTTATTTTTTTCAAAAGGATCCCTGAGCTTATAAAATTCCTCCCCCAACCCTCAAATGTATAATAATTATAATCAACCCTTAAATGATGTCCCTAAACCAGAGGACTAACTTTACTGGGAGAGAGGACATCATCCTCTAGAATTACTTCCAGCTGTCATGGGGGCGGCGTTCTTTCTGGGGGATCCTATGAAAGTAAAATAATGGTTAAATTTCAAGATTAATATCTAGCAAGATTGCAAATAGTCTCTGAGCATTTTCTGGGCATTTTGTGGAGGTCTGGCCAGAATGTTGTAAAAGATGTGCACTGTTTCAGCTAGC
>JAQHUG010000070.1:5611884-5629139 GCA_028555095.1 Dicrostonyx torquatus | reverse complement strand
GGATCCACCCTATCCACATGTGCCTCCTGTAATTTTTCCTCAATCATTGTCAGCTCCTTTTCTGCTTCAGCCATTAATTCTCTGGGACTATTCAGATCTTTATCACCATCTAAGGTTTTGTTTAAATGAATTATTAAATCAATTGTTATCCCAACAGCCGGTCGTAAACTGGAAATGCTGCGACTTTTTTTAAAAATGAAAACCACGCCCCAGTGGGCTGGTATCTTAAAAGCCATTGGCTGAAGGCAAGAGAGCAAAAGCTCCCGCAGCAAGCAAGGAAAACTGATTAGTGGCCAATAAATTTCTTTTGTTATCAAAAGCAGAAACTAGAATTATTTTGAAAAGAAATTGTGAGTCTGCCTGTTGATCAATAATAGTTTTTATCATCCAATGAAGAAAATATTTTTAAATAGATAAGACAATTTATTAAATCAAATAACTCTGAAAAAGGGGTAGAAGGATATGACGTAAAATTTTTTCCATAAATAACTACAAGAACAATCACCACACATCAGCAAGCTCATTCATCCTCCCCTGAAAGCTACACTCTCCATTATATCATACTTTCAGAACAATATCTGCTCTACCCTGGATGATTAAGTGTAGATCTGATTAACTCCAAAGCTTCCATCATTAAAAATTGATTTAATATGGGCCTGTGGGATGATTCAGCAGGGAAAGGTACTTGCTACCCAGCCTGATGACTGAGTTTGATCTATGAAATCACTACCAGTTCAGATGAAACCATGTACATGAAAATACTGATCATCATCCTTCAAAGGGGATGTTTTAACAAATATTACTGTCCTCAGACATGTGCCCATTATCATTAAACTGAACTTCTAACCATACACAAAGTTGCATGGTCTCATCTTTCTATCTAATGATCTCTTCTCTAAAGCTGCCTTGTTTTTGTATTAAATCAGCTAGATTGTCAATCAGCCATGAAGGTCTGCACAATTTTTGGGGATCCTAACAACTTATGCACTAAAATCATCTCGTTAAAGGAGACCACCAAGCCCTACCATAACTAGCATCCACCAGACAGACACATGCCCATGACTCTGTAGCCAACCTACATTGTCATAGTTTGTTCAACTATCTTTACATTTTATTAGCAATTTTACAGTTTTTATGTATCTCTCCTGTTACACCATAAGCTACTAAAAAGTATTGACTGTTAATAAACATTTAGCATTGTCAATTTAATAAACCTTAATTGAATACTTGATGTGTTGGAATTGAACCAAGTAGCAGGGATTCAACAGAGAAAAACATGAAGAGCCTCTACTATCATAGCTGCTAGGACATGAAGACTGACAAAGCAGCGACCACAAGACTGAGTGCTGACTATAATGTCAGGAAAGCAGAAGGTAGCGTCGAAACAGTTATTCCTCAGAGGCATCCTGTAAGACAAATTTTGCACTATACAGATGAAGAAGTAAGTAGGAAAGCTAAGACATTGAATTTGCCTCAAATCACTCAGCTGGCAACAGCCAAAACCAATCCCAAGCCCTGAAACACTCCAGAACTCAAGGCTCTTCTATCATGCCAAGAATTTCCTCTGCCAAAGGAAAATGAGACTACGTGCAATCACCTGTGAAAGTTGAGAGAGGAAAAGGGATGGTCTAACACACACTCCTGGGAATATAGGGGTAAAGAGCTCTCAGAAAAACCAAGGTAATGCAGGCAACAAAGATATAGTTTAGAAACCATAAGAGTTTGTTTGTGAGTGCACAAAGGGCATCAGATATAACAACTTGCATAAAATTATTCAGAAAGTATTCCATAAACATCTTGCTAAATAAATAAATATAGTTATCACATTATGAAATAAAGTTTTCATATTTCTGCCTTAAAGAGAGCTCATGATTTCATCTTTCCTAAATAATAGCTGACAGGTAGAAATTCCAGCTCACAAAAGCTTGGAAACACTATCAAAGAAGGAACTGTGGACTTGATCTTCATTTAATATTATGACAGATTCAGACTTTAACATTTTGTTAATGTGTTTGCATTTCTGTGTGATAGACAACACAGAAAATATTCCTGCACACATATAAAGATGTCTAAATAGAAATTAACCCAAGGAAGGAAGTTTTAAATAAAATTGGCAGTCTAAAAAAAGAAGAAAAAATAAAACCAAAGTGGATGTCAGTAACAATAAGCCACTTTAATCATCCCTCCAAGACATTTTTTAAACTGAGATAATCATGAGATCAAATATTGCTGGTACATTAGGGCTATA
Source organism: Dicrostonyx torquatus (assembly GCA_028555095.1). Taxonomy (NCBI): domain Eukaryota; kingdom Metazoa; phylum Chordata; class Mammalia; order Rodentia; family Cricetidae; genus Dicrostonyx; species Dicrostonyx torquatus. The sequence continues at coordinate 5,626,891 of JAQHUG010000070.1, read as the reverse complement.
TTACAGACTGTAGGGCCTATCACTCATCAATTTTACCCACAATGGATAGAGGAAGAAACAAAAAGTATATAATAGACTATTGTTCAGTTGAAATTATTGCTCTAGCTATACTACATTAAAGTTCTTATCCCAAGGTGTTTGCCAAGAAATCTTTTTTTAAAAAATGCTTTCCCATTTGGAAAAATGACTATGACTTTCCTACTCAACATGCATCATATTTCTAATCCAATTTCCTAGCCCCCAAATATGTAGAGGTGCATTCACATCAGTTCTCATTGTAGGACACAATTTATCTCATACTTCACTTGGTGACTGATGCATTTGCTCATATGAAACTGGGTGAAAGAGATACGGATGGTGTGTCCAAGAGCCAGTCATCTACAGAGTGCCTTGATTAACGATACTGCTTTCACCTTTGTTCTTTTCCATTCACAGTCCACACTTCAGTGATCCAGTCCAATGCCAGCGTCTACCGTGCTCTTAGACGCACTTTCTCATGGCTGGAGGGATGTCTTTAACACCTTCTGCGAGAATACCAGTTTAGAAGTTTGAACATACTAAAGCTCCTAAGGAAGTGTTAGAGAGGTGAAATTCATTAGTTTTTCTCAAAATTATGTGTTGTCTTATTCTTTCAGTTGCATTTTGTCAGATAATAGTCTAGATTATGGCTTTAAAGCCTAAATAAATATTTATGAAAGCAAAGCTGTGAGTTTAGCATATTAAACGTGGTTCTGCAGTGAGTAGAGCATTTTCTTTTTCTTTTTGCATGCCCTGTTCTTCTGGTAATTGATTAGGACCCTGCCATTTCAAGCATGAAAATTTAAGGACAAAGAAACCTTTTCCCTGGAATAAAATATGTACTGTATCGCGCATGAATATTTAAAGACAAAGAAAACTTGAGCTCACTGTAAAATATGAACAGAGCTACCCATAATGATGCCTAATACTTTTTCCTCCTGGGCATTCATTTCCCACGAGCTATTTACTGGGAAGTTCAGTCCAGTCTGGATTCCGACACCAATCTATCAAAACTATTCTTGTTAAAAGCACCACTTAATATTACTCAATTCAGTAGTCAGCCCTTTCTCCTTTTCCTTGTGGAATTCACAGAAGTACCTGGTACAGCATCTGTTACTTCTTAGAAAATTTCTTTACTTCCAAGACACAGATTCTTCAATTTTCCTCCAACTTTTCAGAGCCATTCTCCTGTTACCTCTGTCAAAAGTTCCTTCTCCTGCAGTCACTGCATACGACATCCTTTAGGGCTCAATTAAGACACTGGTCGTCTCCTCATTCTATATTCTTAGGTCAGCTCTTCTACTCCTGAGTCTTTGGTTTCAATTTACGGCGGAATGCCTTCAAAGTATATCTGCAGTTCAGGCACTCCCTGGACTCACTCCTAGGTACCCCCACTTTTACATTTTATATAAAATGTAACTTTTACATTATATATTAAACTCAACATACCCCAAACTTGCTATTTTTCTATGCATTCTGTGTGTCCACATCAGTGAATCAGAGCTTTTTCTATGTAACCAGTGATGCAAAATCAGAAGCTTTTGTGTCTGCCTTCACATTGGATCCCCTTCACCCATATTTGTGACCACTTCATTGGTCCTGATGTTAGATGCTAAGTATATTTTGACTACAACCACGTTTTGTATCCCACTCCCTTCAAGCCACTATCATATCTCATGTGCATCACTACAGCTTTGGGTTTCATTTTCTGCTCTATCTTGTTTTGCTTATCAGATTACTTAAGAGAACTTTAGTTTTATTTCCATAGCAGAGAATTTATTATACTTAAAAACTGTATTATATTAGCTTATAATTTTTAATTGTTTCCCAGTGTCTTAAATATAGTTTGAAATAATAGTTCTAAAATACTGCTAGTCCACCAATCAGTCATTAACCATACATCCTCCTTCCTCTAATCATTATGATTCTAGCTACCTAACCAGTACCATATATTCTCACTTTTTGGTGAATTTATAAGAATGTCAGCTGTGTCTGCTTTATTTTCATTTTAATTCCAAATATCAGGCATAGTTCTTGACACATGGCATATGCTATATAAATAATTTTAAATTAATTAATAAAACTAATGGCATTTTTATTTTATTTCTATATGCATCCAACTTAATTCCAAAGACTTTAGACTAAGGGAAGTAATTTCCAAGTCCTGGGCATGTAAAGGCAAGCCACAAAGGAAAGACAGCAAGAGTCTTTTCCTAAACTCCAAGAGTTAAACTTAGGGGAAAAAAGGCGATAAGTAAATACCACTCTAAGGGGAGGCTCAAGAGCAGCAGTATGTTCATTCGAGGCGCACTCTTGCTGGAAGACAGCCCATAATGGATCCATTTGTCCTGCTGTGATTCAGGAACATAAAACCCATCTGAAGCACTGGGTTACAGGAAGATTGATTTACTCCCCATAACAACCTCTGTCAGCTCAAGCTAGGGGAGAAAAACAAGCTGAGAACATGCTAAGCTAAATCATTTTTCCTTCAACCCCTTTTCTTTTCAAATGGCATGACCAGTGTGAGAAGACATAAGTCACTACGCACAGCCACTGTGTGGACACAAATGCCCGTGCCAGGGGCCCATTCCCTCCTAATTGCTCTCAGTGCCAATGCTGTTTCCTTTTACTTGGTCCTTCCTTTGTAAACCATATTGTAGTTATCTTTTGCTTGTATTTACCCTCGCTTCTGTGTAGCAAATATTTGATCTCACAGGATTTAGTTCCAGGACTAGTAAATTGTATGGTACATTATAAGAATCCATAAAATATTTCTATTAGCACTAGTTAGAAAATCATGTTAACCACTTCTAGCTGAAAGTATTTTCTTATGCTATACAACATTATTAGATAAAAAGATAAAATAAGAGCAAACAAAACAGAACATTGCCTTCTCTGCAAGTAAAATAAGGATAATAGTCTAAATGTAGTTTCATCTTTGCAAGAGGAGAAAGAAGCAATCTTATAAACTGAAACTTTATTTTGGAAGCATCCATAAAACAGAAACTTAGAAAATATTCATAAACGTGTACTTTTTGTTCAAAATGCCATGTGCTTTAGCAAATATAATATAATTTTGATTATAGAATTTATATATATATATAAAAGCTGGGCAGTGGTGGTACACACCTTTAATCCCAACTCTTGTGAGGCAGAAGCAGTTGGATCTCAGAGTTCAAGGCCATACTAGTTTACAGCTAGTTTCTGGACAGCCAGAACTACATAGAGAAACCTGTGGTGAGAAAACAAAACAACAACAACAAAAGTTTAAAATAAAAAGAGAGAGAGTTAAAGAATAATACTTCTCTAAGAAAACAGGCAGGCAAAGATGTATTAGATATTAGATAACAAAAGTAGTAACTGTAGGACCGAGACTGAATGAGCAAATGACCTAACTGGACTCTATGAATGTGACTGCCAGAGGGGACTGACTGAGAGACCAACAATGATGGCACTGGGACCTATCTCTTCTACATGTATTGGCTATTTGGGAACCTATTCTATATGAATGCACATCTTCTTAGACTGAGATGGAGGGGGGAGGGCCTTGGGCTCCCCATAGGACAGGGTATCCTGCACCATCTTAAGGAAGCAGGGGGAGGGCAGGGGGGTAGTGGGGGAGCGGGAGGGCCGGGAACAAGGGGAGTAAATGTAAACTTTGCTTTTAACAAAAATAAATGAATAAATTAAAAAAAAAAGAAATAAAGGGGGAAGAGGAGGGGAAAAGGGAAGGAGGGAGGGAAGGAGGGAGAGAGAGAAGAAAGAACAAAAGAAGTGTTGCGATCTCATCACTTGGGAATATAAGGAATGAGTGGGACTTTGTAACAATCCTTGGCTATATAGGGAGAGCACATCAGGAGAAAAAAAAAATCCAGGAAAGGTAGAAGAACAGGAAAAAGGAGCAGGAAGAGGAGGGAGAAGAGGAGGGGTAAGGAAGGAGAAGAGAAGTAAGGGAGAGGACAGAATGGGAAAGGAGCGGAGAGGGAGAAAAGAAAATGAAAAAAAGAGTAAGAGCAGAAAGGAAAAATAAAAAGAATGTTATTTATCAGATCATTATAAATACTGCAACCAGTCAAGATATAATGTAGACAACTGTAGTCCCAGATATTCTAGAGGCTGAGGTAGCCAGATTTCTAGAATGAGGAATTGAAAACTAAATCTCAAAATAAACAAGGAAGTAAATAATGAAATGTTCAGTTCTTCAAGTCTATTTTGTAAAAATAAAGCAAACCATGTGGGTTGAGGAAATGTTTCAACACATGCACAGCTGAACAAATCAAAACTGCATCACTGAATAATAAAAAGCAACCCAACTATTTTAAAATGAGAAAATTATTTGATCAGACAAATAAAAAAAGTGTCCATCACACACAAGTATGTTGTGAACTTAATGGAATTAGAATCACTGTGGAAACAAATCTCTGAGCGTATCTGTGAGGAATTATCTAAATTCGATAGAGCCTATTCTTGTATCGAAACACAATATTCAGAAAGGTTTATCCTGAATGTGGACAATGTCATTTCATGGGCTAGAGTCCTGGGATGAAAGAGAGAGCGAAGGGGGGAAGAAAGAAAGAAAGAAAGAAAGAAAGAAAGAAAGAAAGAAAGAAAGAAAGAAAGAAAGAAAGAAAGAAAGAAAGAAAGAGGGAGGAAGGGAGGGAGGGAGGAAGGAAGAAAAGTGAACTGAGCATAAATATTCATTGTTCTCTGTTTCTTGACATTGGATGCAATGAGACTACCTGTCTTTTTGCTTCCACCTTTCCTGTCTTGGTGGCGTGTATCTTTTAGAACAGTAAGATAAAACAAACCTTTTCTATCTCAAGTTGATTTTGCCAAGTACTTAGTGGCAGCAGTGAGATAAAGAGGCAAGTACCTAATAAGAAGTGGGATTATTTCTGTGATAAGCTTGATCGTGTATTGTTAGGTCTTTAAAAGGTGGGAGAGATTGGAACAATGGGTGAGAACAATACTCAAAAACACTTTAAACAGAACTCAATGAGCTGTTCAGGTAGGAGTTTGGATGACAGGCTGGTTGATGATCTTTCAGAGGGCAGTATGAATCTATAAGGAAATGTCATGGGGTTATACATGAGATATTCTGACAAGAAGTTTGACTGCATTCTGTCCATATCCTGAGAAACTTGGTTAGGTTAATTTAAAGGTAATGAGCTGGTTTGCATGGCAACAAACAAACAAAATCAGGACAGGATTTGTTTGGGTGAAGGTCTTCAAAGAGTGAGGGAAAATGAAAGACAAGAAAAGAGTGACGCTTGATGGAGGAGGTTTAAGCAAGTCTAAAGTATCACAGAGGTGTGTGCATGCTGAAAGCTAATATGGTTAAGAAGTTAAAGGTCATTAAACAGAAATCTGCTGCTCTGCACTACAAGAGGAAAGGTGCCCTGATGGCAAGATCTCACCCACAGACGGTTCCCTCATGTGGTAATGCAGCTTAATTTGAAAGGAGAAACCCTAAATCAAGCATATGGTTTAATGGGTCCCTGCTGAAAAACAGCAGCCTAGTAATGTGTTTTCAGGGTCAGCCCACTGTAGTCTGGCAACTGTACTCCAGCAAGCAGTCTGGGCTCTGTTCCAACCTGGCAACATAAGTTGGCAGCATTGTCCACCCGGTACTGTTTGTGCAGGCATAAAATATGCCAGAGTGACAGGAATCTGAGTCTTGCCCCATGATTCCAGAGAGCCCCTAAGAACAGGAAATGTATGTCAGAGACTCTGCATGCAGGCCCTAAGAGATCACAGCATGAAACTCCCTGACCCTCCAGTTCTTGTGATCTTTGGACAACCTCTTCCACAATGTTTCCAGAGCCTTCAGTAGCAGAATGTATTGTAGATCTATCCATTGGCACTGGGTTCCATATCTTTGGATTTTGATTGGTTTGGGTTTTCTATGGTTGTCTCTGTCTTTTGCAAGAAGTTTCCTTGATGGCAGGTGAGGTCTGCATTTATCTGTGTGTCTGAGAAGAAAAATGTTTAAGTTGTTTTTGGGAATTAGGGTGGTTACGCTAGTAATTAGTAGCGGTAGGCTTTCCTCAAATATACATGATGTCACTAGCACTGAATATTTTCCCTTTTGTTGAGTGGATCTTAAAACCAATTTGAAAGCTATTGGTTATCAACAATGTATACATGCCTCTTCTGCACCCTTAGTGTTATCATGCCATTCCAGTCATTGATGTCATTCATAGGAATCAATACTGGGTAGGACCGTTGTTGCTTTGCTGCTTTGGAAGATTGCATGGTATCTTCTGATACTCCATGAAAGCTAGTTCTCAAGGAGGATTCAGGTCATGTTAAGTTGCCAAAACACTATTTCCTTGAAGTCATATATCACCTCTGACTTTTACAAACTTTTTGCCTCTTCTTCTGCATAGATCCCTAATCTTTGAAAGGAGGGGCTTGATGGAAACCTCCCATTTAGGACTGAGTGCTCCAAAGTTTCTCATTTTCTGAACATTGTCCAATTGTGAGTCTCTATGTAACTCCCCCCTATTGCGAAAAGAAGCTTCTCTGATGTGGTTTGAACAATGTTAAATACTCAGGAGGCAAAAGCAGGAAGATCTATGTGAGTTTGACTACATAGGGTTTCTGGCCTGCCAGGGCTGCATAATGAGACTGTCTCAAAAAAACAAAAAACAAAACAAAACAAAACAAAAGTCCTAAACAAGCATTTAATTATTATTGCATTAGTAAAGTTGCTGAAACAAAGAAAATAAATCTTTTACTTATAGCATACTTGTATATAGATTTTTATAACAATAAAATGTTAGATGTAATTCAAATAATTATTAATTGGGTAATATAAACTCAACTTCTGGTATATCCATTTAAGATAGTCAGCATAAAACAGCAAAATAATGATTCATATTGCAAAGAAATAAATCCAAAATTTAGCACATTGATCAAAGTAAACCATAGACAAACTGACTATTAGATGATTCTTTTCTGATTAAAGTCTAAGAGCGTTAATAGCGACATAGTGACTGAGAAATAATATCTGTGGTTCCCTAAGTCTGAGGATGGATGGGAAGTTTACTGCAAAAGGCTATAGAACAATTTCATTGTGATAGTGGCATGGGGTGACCATTTCTCCAAATCTGCCAACATTTACATTTGAACTCTTACCTCAAAAATATTGATTATATGATCACAGTCTCACTAAAATAAAAGTATTAGTATCAATTTTCTTAACTATCAAAACAATAAATGTCAATGATAATCTTCAAATACTACAAAAGATCTACCATATTATTTATTGCTTCTGGAGAAAACTTAGACTTTAAAATAGTTTCAAAGAGCTTGCTCTGCAATGTTGCCTATGTATGGCACAAACACACACACACACATACACATACAAGCATGAACGCATGCACACACACACATTTCACAAAGGGGATAATCTATACCTTATTTTTCTACCTTTTTTCTTTTAAGGTAATATTCCCTGATGCTCTGTGAGCCCCTCTACACCCTAAAAAAATATAATTTTTAATAAATTCCATACTATTGGTTTTATAATTCATTTTATAAGCTAACCATAATTATTTTTGTTTTGACACCGGATTTTTCTTTAGCTTTGGAGTCTGTCTTGGAACTAGCTCATGTAGACCAGGCTGGCCCTGAACTCACAGACATCAGCTTGCCTCTGACTCCCAAGTGCTGGGATTAAAGGCATGGATCACAACCGCCTGGCTCCGTAATCAATTTTATAAATGTCCCTTGGTTAAAAAAAAAATCAAAATCTTTTTTTGGTTATTCAATCTGACAAATAAAAGGTTATATCTTTACTACAAAAAAATGTATTTATGGACCGCTTATAAGAAATGGTCTTCAATTGTCCAGGGTCAGGATAAATGTGTATCAGCCATGCATACTCTCACAACTAATGAAGTATACCAACAAGCTAAACAGCACATAAGATTGAAACTCTGTGAATATAAATACAGTTCAGGTGGATCAGGAAGGACTCTCAGAGCTGCGTAGATTGTGCTTAACCGTCTCCAGTCTTACCACTAAGCCTCTGAGCTCAGTGTCCTTGATGCACAGAACTCTTCCTTTCTGTAGAGATCACTAACCTGGAAGGGACTTCGAAGCTATGTTTTCTTCATTACATTATGAGTGAACACCTGAGATCACCACTCTCACCTGCGTTTGAATTATTCAGCCAAAGAAACAAACGCTGTGCGTTGCAGGCGCCGCGGTAGCATGGTGTTCGTCTTTGGGGAATGTTTCCCGATGCCTCGCAATTTAACAAACTGCAACAGCACGATGCATCTAATGATTTTTTAAAACAGCTTTCTGCTGACAGCATAAACAGAAACAAGTTTATTTTGAACCAGAAACAGCTGCTGCTTCTTCATCAAGGAACGTCATGAGCTAAAATGATGCAGCAGGCTGGCACTGCCGTCAGAGAGGATGTACATCGTAGGGTTTGTGAACTGGCAAACACGGGGCCCGTTTACTGCGGCAGCAATTACCAATAAACCGAACAGCTCATCTCCAATTTTATGAGAATAAAAAGTTAAGCCAGTCTGCAAAAGAGTTACAGGGACGGGCTGCACAGATTGTCTTATTTTAATGAATGGATGGGCTGCAGATGTCAGATTATTTTTGTCCTTATCTGTGAAATTTGTAAATTTCATCGCTCAGATTTTCTTTGAATTAGTCTTTCTTCTTAAAATATACTCATCTCCCTTTGCAAATACATTTCTTTCTGAGTTAAGGCTGTGGGTGATCATTTAAACAAGATTCCCTTTTGGCCTTCTGTTCCACAATGCTAATGATAAATGGTAGAATTGTCTCATCAAAGAATTTAGTGCATTAGATTAGATATGAAAAAGAAAAAATATTTTAGAAAGGAGCTGTAGTTAGTAAATAACTCTGAAAAATTGAGATGGATGAAAATGTTGAAATGAGGAATTTCTTTCTTTTGGAATGTTTTATGTATGTAATCATCCTTCCTTCTCAGGAAATGGCTGGAAAGATTTTGGGGTTATCATTTCTCTTCATTGTATATATTTGAGCTTTACAATTATATAACTCCACCTTCTTGATTGTCCATAAACAATCCATTCAAACTAAACATAATAAATAAGCATATGTTCTACTAATCTCTGTGTGTGTGTCTCTCTCTTAACTCTTTGAAAAGTTGGGGAAATAGTGCAAAGTCCTTACACACCTTTACTTCAGCTTCCTCCATGTTACCGTGCAACACAACCACAGAACATTTGTCTAAACTATAAAACAAAGCTTAAATTAGTCTGTCTTTTAAAAACAGTAACTTACAGAATGTGCTGCTAAGACACAACAATGCATCACAAACTAACAGAGGAAACACTAAATGTAGAGAGATTATTGACCTGGGAGAGATGCCTTCCAGCCATGTGGATGTTGAAGTGGTGTGGCTCAGTGGAATTTTCCACAGAAAATGGGGGAACCTAGGATATGGGCAGGAAGTATGGGAACTGGAGAGTATTCTTTCATATTTAAAAGCAAATAAGTTGTCAGGCAGTGGTGGTGGTGCATGCCTTTAATTACAGCATTATGGAGACACAGGCAGGTGGATCTCCGAGTTTGAGGCCAGCCTGGTCTACAGAGTGAATTCCAGGATTGTTACACAGAAAAACCCGTCTCAAACGCCCCCTAAAAAGGAACAGAAAGAACAAAAAGGGAGATAGAGAACAAGGATTTAAGTGTAAATTAAATATGAAAATTTGTACCTTATGAGAATTTGGGAACAGACAAGAGACCATGGGCTCATTTCAGAGAGTTTTCATGAAATAATTTTGATGTTATATCACTAGACTGACTATAACCTGTGTAAATCCAATCAAAATGACTAATTTTTTTAAAATGTCTGCCAACCTCTATCCTTCCATAAGCTTTGAAGATATGATTCAATTTGAGAGAAGTCTTTCTTGGTCTAAACCCTGGTAATTATAATTGTGTTCTCAAACAGTCTCACCTTTGTATAGTTAGCAGATCAGCAGGTGATTGGGTCATGTCCTTAGAGTATCAATTAATTAAATTGCAGAAACTTTACCGTTTTTTTTTTTTGCACTTTAAGCAAATTTAACACTGGTCTCCTTGAGGATAATGGAAATTTGCTGAAAATGTTAAGTATACTAAGCAATCAATTATTCATGTGCTGGGTTATTAATATTTAGAATTTATATAATACACATGCTTTTTAAAAAGTCTGAATAGATAGATAATGATATGAGTATAGATAGGCAACAAGTTGCTAGAATAATTATCAGAGACACTTAGGCTAGTGGCAATAGCCTGTGGTTTATAACAGCAAGATATTAATATTGAATGTCCCATAAGGATTATGTAATATTCACTTTCAATTTTTGCTTGCAGCAAAATACAGGTACCACATAAATTCCTAAATGAGATATATGTTAGTTTATTCCAGAAATGAATGAACATTTATTCTAACACTGAAATACTAAGTCTTTTAAAAGCAGCTAGAATAAAAGATAAAGAACATGTTTCCTATTCAAATTCAGCAAAACCCTAGACCCTCAGTACTGCTTGCACAAGGAACAGCAACTAGAATACCAGGTAGAACACAAAACACAGTATGTTTCATGCTTGCTTTTTATTTGTTTTTGTTTTATTTCTCCGTCAAGGAAACATTTCCAATGAGAAACTCGATTGCGAACACAATCCCCACAGCTTATCTGTCTGCAAAATTGTATCACTTGTGTAGGACCCATTCAACTTTTTTTTGGGGGGGGAGTGATTAAGACAGGGTTTCTCTGTGTAGCTTTGGAGCCTATCCTGGAACTCATGCTGTAGACTGGCCTTGAACTCCACCTGCCTCTGCCTCCAAAAGGCTGAGATTAGAGTGGTGTACCACCACCTCATGGCTCAACTTTTAGTTTTTGTGGTGCCTCCCTCCACAAACACAGACAGTCCTTTCTCAGAAGGGTCTCCTTCCCTCATGCGCTAGCATAGTATTTACTGTCCATGTCATTTGCTGGAACAGTCTATACTGTATTCTGTCAGTGTGAAAGTTACCTCTTCTTCCCAAGTAAACTTGGAGATCCCTGAAGACAGATCTACTGAACTCAAATGTCAGGGACCAGCCTCAACAAAAACACCTCTTGCCAGGTTAGAGGTATGGGGGTTTAGAAATATAAGTAAAGATACTGAAGACATGAAAATAGTAAAATATAGAATAGAACCTGGAGGGAGTTCAAGTGAATACTGAAATTTAATTCCCATCTGCTTAAAATACCCTGACCCTAAGAGGTACGAGTAAGATTTAAAAAAAAAAAACTGCATTAACGTGATACAAGGAAATGAATAGACCAGTTGAAGTTGCAGGTTACGTCCGTAGTTAAACATTCTGTTGCTAGGACAAAACAAGTCATGCTCACACCCTAGACCAAAACATTCTGTAGGCAAACCACTCCCTGGGTAGAATCCAATGTTATCTCCTTAAAGAAAGTGGAACCTTATATGGATTCTTAGACTTTTATTTGAGGTAGAATCATATATACTTCTCTATTTCTAAAATACAAGATCTGGATATTAGCCACATCAGTTGGCAATAACCTTGAGAGAGCAGGACTCTCTGATCTGAATCTAGGTGGGACCTTTGTTTGAGGTAGAAACACAATAACCTTGAAGGAACAGAGGTAAGTTCCAACTCTCTTACTTGTGGTCAAGGTGGAAATAGGCTCACATTTATGGGTCTCCACACTCACTAATGCCCCTTCTTATCAAAAATCCCCATAAAACATTGCAAGCCTTTGCAAACATCTCATTGGTGAACAGTGAGACTCTCTACATAGAGGTCACTACATCACATTCTTCATCACTGGAATCTTCACATGAGTGAAGGGTTCTTTAACTGTAAAGCACACCAGACCATGGATGTTAAGATGTTCATATGCAGATTGTCTCTGTGGGGCTACCCTACAACAGGAAGAATAATTAGGCTTCATATATAACCCCAATGCAATGTGTGCTTAAATAATACTTTCAAAACTCCCTCTGTGTTAAAAAAAAAACTCAAGTTGACCAGTAAAGGATAAGAGTGTCTAAGAGAAAAATGGTGCAGAGAACCAATGGCTGGAAGTGTGAGGAGTCCACACAGAACAATGGAGTTGAAACTGCCAAAACATAATAAATGACTATTAATTTTGAAATATAGTCATGTAGTCATGACAGTGAAGAATATTCAGTTTTAGTACTTTAGATTCTTCTTCTGAAAGCTGTTGGTTTGACTTTGTGTTCCTTTATCTAATTTGTGATTTAAAGAAAGTATTACCCCAACATAAGATAGGATAAGAAAGAAGACTGTACAATAGTTGTAGGAGGCTGCTTGTTCGTTTCCAGCTGCCCAGACTCCCGAAATAACCCCACAGAAACTGTACTAATTAAATTACTGCTTGGCCCATTAGCTCTAGCTTTTTATTGGCTAACTCTTACATATTAACTTAACCCATCTCATTTAATCTGTGTATCACCACATGGCAGTGCCTTACCGCAAAGTTTCGGTATGTGTGTCTCTGGCAGCAGCTCCATGGCTTCTCTCTGCCTCTGCCTCCTTTCTCCTAACATTAAGTTTAGTTTTCCCCACTTATCTCTGTTTTACCCTATCACAGGCCCAAAACAGCTTCTTTGTTAACCAGTGGTATTCACAGCATACAGAGGGAAATCCCACATCATGTGATGATTAGATCTTAGCTTACCAATAGTTTTAAGAGTAAGAACTGGAAACAGAGGAGACAATGCTTAAGAAAACTGACAGGAAAAAAAATGATGGCAATACATATGCATCACCCCTCAGCAAGCACTCTGATTTTTCCAAGGACCAACATTTGAGATAAGAAATATGCTATGCTAACCTTCTCTCCTTTCATACAATCATCACCATAGAAATTTTGCATGATGGATGGGATAGAGCCAGAGACCCACATTCACACCAGAGCAAGGGATTGTGCTGCCAAGGTCCAGTGGAAGAGCAGAAGGAGGGAGAAGATGAGCAAGGACGTCAGGACCGTGAGGGACTGGCCCACCAACAGAGACAGTGTGCTCAATCTATTGGGAGCTCATCAAATCCAGCTGGACCAAGACTGAATGAGCATATGACTTAACTGGACCCTATGAATGTGACTGCCAGTGGGGACTGACTGAGAAGCCAATGATAATGGCACCGGGACCTAGCTCTTCTGCATGTATTGGCTATTTGGGAACTTATTCTATATGGATGCACATCTTCTTAGACCGAGATGGAGGAGGGAGGGCCTTGGGCTTCCCATAGGGCAGGGTATCCTGCCCCATCATAAGGAAGCAGGGGGAGGGCGGTGGGGTAGTGGGGGAGCGGGAGGGCCGGGAACAAGGGGAGTAAATGTAAATTTTTCTTTTAACAATAAAAAAAAGAGTTAAAAAAAAGAAATATGCTATGACTTTGTGAGGAAAAAAATGTTTTAAGTTTTAGGAGCTCACACCCCACCACCACCACACACACACCAAGAAAGCTAAAGAACTGATTTACTGATACCTTTTATGCAAGTTTAAAGAATCTACTAAAATGATACAAAAGAGCTTGCTAAAAATAAATGTTTTATAGTACATATGAGGTTGAACATACAAACACAAATTTTAAGGAATCAGAAATTATATCACAAAAGTAATTCTCCATGGGCCAATAAAAGGTTAAAGACATAACAATGTAGCTATCCTTTTAATTTAATTATACACAGGGTATATAGGAAAGGTATTCTTTAAAACAATGCGAAGTAAGACAAACAGTATAACAAACTAAGAATATATACAATCACAAACTATTTTAGTATATCAAAATTCACATGACCTTTTATGATGCTTCCATTCCTTATCTTTTTGTGTAGCACTCATTCAGAACTTTAAATCTGTTCTATAATTTTGAGTTTAGCATATATGATTGTGGTATCATAGTATATACTTTTCATATACAAATGGAGAACTAGTCTGTATATTTGTGTATGTGTGAATGTGTATGCTTATCTGTGTACCTATGTGTGAAAACCAAAGGTCAATCAATGTTGGCTGTCTTTCTCAGTTGTTATCCACCTATCATGAAATTGCTGATTGAGACAAACTTATCGGCCAGCAAACCTTAGGGATCTTCCTACCTCCAGTTCCCATCATCAGGATGCCAGGAACTTGATGCTGAATCCAGCTTTTGCCATGGATGCTTGAGATGCAAACTAAAGTCTTCATACCTTGAAATGAGCCTTTTACTCAATGAATCATCTCTCCAAGCCACCATCTTATACTATAATTGGACTTTGAAGGATTATAATTTTGTTTAAGGCCAGATGAAATAAAGGGGAGGGTAAATCTAAGGCCAACATGTTAACCTACAGAGAAAAACAAATGAAATAGAAAAAAAAAGAGTCAAAGCCAAGAACAATACTAAAATTTTCAAAGGAAAACTTTTCATAAATTAGATAACAATGTTAACTTGTTAATCTAGATTGATTTTCATTTGTAACAATCAACATAATGCCAATAATACGCAGTCAAAATTCTCTTTCTGTACTGTATCTTTCTTTAATATTTTGTGGACAAACATGAGGTAGTTGTTCCTTATGCAAACGTGACATTGTTGGTGAATTTGCTTTGAGTATGAAGGCTTCCATGTTGTCAGGGGCAACAGACACATTCAGCTAATACTTAGTTCTGAGACCACACAGATATACACATGTATATACATATATAGACAGCTACAGATACCAGGTAAGGTCTGTGCAGATTATTCTAGTCATGGTCATTCAGGTTAATTTGGGGTATTAGGATACAGTTATATAGGAAAAGTTCTGGACTGCTGTATTGAATAATGGGGTGAGTATGGGCAGCACCCTACTTGACATTACAAAACTAGGAGAAAGGATTTAAGATGATTTAGCCATAAAGAACTGATAAGCCTAATAAGGATATGATTCCTTGTTATCCCACCCTTCAGAAAGCA